>JAGFNQ010000922.1:120889-164810 GCA_024364735.1 Boesenbergia rotunda
TAAATATACCTTAGTCGAGTCGTCTGAAAAGAGTCCGATCTCTTGACTCGACTCGTATTCAGAATCTTCGTCGTGCTCTGAGTCTGACCCGGGTCCGGTTGCCATTAGTGCGAGATAGTTTGAGTTCCTTGGTGGTTCATCGTCGGAGTCGTCTGTGCTGTCGTCCCAAGTGGCTTGAAGAGCCTTCTTCTTCTTATTCTTCTTGGGTTGATTCTCCTTTTTGTAGGGGCATTCGTGTTTGAAGTGTCCTTTTCTGTTGCAACCGAAACAGGTTATTTTACTTTTGTCTTTACTACTGGTAGGCTTCATTATCCTCTGGAGGTCCTTTCTTGAGAACTGGCTTTTCTTTTTGGCGAAGACCTTTCTTACTAGGTTGACCATTTGTTCCTCATCATCTGAGTCTGAGTCTGACTCATCTTTTAATTCTTGAATTTTCTTGTTTAACTTGCCATCTTTTGAGGAACCTGCAAATAAGGCAAATCCTTTCTCGGCCTTGGCGTTAGTCTGTTCGTGCAGTTCTAATTCACAAAACAATTCATCTAAATTAATTTTAGAAAGGTTCCTAGAAATTTTATAAGCATCTATAATAGATGCCCATAGTGAATTTCTAGGGAATGCATTTAAAGCATACCTTATGATGTCTCTGTTTTCTTGTTTGTGCCTGATTAGGTGGAGTCCATTTAGTATGTCCTTGATCCGGGCGTGGAGTTGGCTTGCAGATTCTCCTTCCTGCATTTTTATATTAAATAACTTATTTAAAAGTAAATCCCTTTTTGTTACCTTGGCATCAGAGGTGCCTTCATGTAGTTCAATTAGTTTGTCCCAGAGCTCTTTGGCAGATTCAGTTGGGCCGATCCGGTTCAGTTCCTCTTTTGTTAGTCCGCACTGGAGGGTGTTCTGAGCTTTGAACTCGGTCTGAGCCTTTTTCTTCATCTCTGAATTCCATCTGTCGGGCCTTAGTGGAGCATTATTTCCCTTATCCATTGGCGGTGTGTAGCCTGTTTGAACTGCAAACCACTGATCCATGTCGGTCTTCAGATAAACCTCCATTCTTCTCTTCCAGTAGGGAAAGTCTTCCCCATTAAAGAGGGGAGGGCGAGCAGTGCTATAGCCTTCACCTTGGGCCATTTAACTTCTGTGCACACGAAATAAAAGTAGAGAAAAAAAAATATCCCAAGACTGGGTCTTGGATTAGTAGTGCGGGAAATGATAAACTAACTAAAAGCACCTTGAACGGTGTTGCACCAGATTCAAGTAAAATCAAATGAACGAAAAAGATAATTCAAATGTAGGCAATGATACCTAATTTTGATTATGTGTAACGAAAAACTAAAAATAAAAAAAACTGGATTTCCCCCGGCTCTTATGGTGGTTGCACCGATACAGAGCGTACCAGGCTCTGATACCACTTGTAGGATCGATGCACGTGAGAGGGGGGGTGAATCACGTGACTTTTTTAAAAAATTAAAATCAGAGCGCTTTAAAAAGCGTGCACAGCGGAAATGAAAGAAACGAAAAACGAACACACTAACACAAACGAGTTTTACTTCGTTCGGAGCCTTCGTCGACTCCTACTCGAAGGCCCAGGTCCCTCGGACCTTTCCGTTGGGCAATTCACTAATACTCTCTACCGGTAAACACCGATAGAGTAGGCGAGTACAAAGGAATTGAAAGTGTGACAACCCCACACTTTCAAGTAATTTAAATGCAACAATATATATATTAAAAAATTAACTTTTTACCGACGTCCGGAGTAGGTCGACTCTTTCGGGGCAGCAGGACGTCGTCGGCTCGAAGTGTAGCGTTTCCGGAGCAAGGCGCGAGCGTAGAAGAACTTGGAGACTTTGGAAGAAGTGTTGTGTTTGCAGCCTTGGTCGAGGGCTCTATTTATAGCCCTGGGGGCGCCCGAAACGTCCGGGGCGCCCCCCCTGCGTGGCTGCCGATCCGCAGCCCTCTCGGTCAAGCACTTGATCTCTTTATCTTCGGGATCACCTTTGACTGGGGCGCCCGACGCGCGCGGGGCGCCCGATTTGACCGGTCAAAGCCTCATCTCCTTGGCTTCGCGAGGGCGAGCTTCGGCAGCTGGCAGTGAGGTGGCACAGGGGGCGCCCGCGACACGCGGGGCGCCCGACGCGCGCGGCTGTCGGGGCGTTTTACCTCTCTGCTGACTTTGGGTTGACTCTGGGGCGCCCGACACATCCGGGGCGCCCAGCTCAGCTACTACCTCCCTCCTTTGAGGCTCTCTGAGCTGCAGATACACAGTCCTTCGGTCCTGCATCCAGGGTTAGTCCAAAACAAAGCTAGCACAATTTTATATGGACTAAAATAAGATATAATTCTAAGTTAATTAGATCCTGTCTCCCAGACCAGGATCTAAGCAGGACTCAACTTAGATCACCTAAATGGGTCTAAGTTGGACCGCGCCTAAAGTCCAAGATTGGACTCGTCCTCACTGGGTCGCTCCTCCAGTGACTTACCTTACTTACCCATTGTGCAGTTTTACTTGACCTCTTGACCCACCAGGACTTCCTGCCAAGGCTCAACCACCTTGGTCTTCCTGCCAAGTCTCAACCAACTTGGTCTTCAGCCAGTTGTCAGGTCCCGCGGACCCAACTGGACTTCCCGCCAGGACTCAACCATCCTGGACTTCAGCCTGGTGTCTGGTCCTAAGTCTTTCAACCCTGTACACTTGGTAAAGAGGTTAAACACACACAACCCTAACTTTAACCACTTTGTCATACATCAAAACCCGAGTTTGACCGTTAGTGCAAACTGCACCAACACTATGGTCGGAGATGTCCTCTATAAACGGGCTCACGCCCAGCCCTTGCTCAAATGTCTTAGCGGTGAAGACGCAGATTATGTGCTCCGAGAGGTCCATATGGGGGTCTGCAGTAATCATTCAGGGGGTAGAGCCACCGCCCGGAAGGCTCTGTTGGCCGGGTATTATTGGCCAACTTTACAGAAGGATGCCGACCGGTTGGCCGCAACATGCATCTCATGTCAGAAACACCAGTGCCTGCCACACCGGCCAACCGAAGTAATGAAAACATCTGCTGTCTCTTGCCCGTTTGACCAATGGGGCATGGATATCGTAGGTCCGTTTCCGATCGCCCCCGCCCAGAAGAAGTTCTTGTTGGTCGCGGTGGATTACTTCTCTAAATGGGTGGAAGCAGAGGCGCTGGCTAGGATCACCGAGCAGGCGGTGATTAAGTTCTTGTCGCAAAACATTCTATGCAGATACGGGATCCCCCACAAGTTGGTTTCTGACAACGGTCGGCAGTTTCAAGGGAAGAAAATCAAAGAATGGTGCTCGGCATACGGCATCCATCAGGCTTTTACATCTGTGGCGTATCCACAGAGCAACGGCCAGGCAGAAGTCACCAACCGGGAAATCTTGAGAGGGCTCAAAACAAAGCTGGATCATGCAGGAACCAACTGGGTAGAGCAGCTGCCCGGGGTCCTTTGGGCGAGCAGAACCACACCCAGAGAGGCGACCGGGCAGACGCCATTCCACCTCGTCTATGGCAGCGAGGCGGTGGTGCCGCTCGAGGTCGGTTGTGAATCCGACAGGCGGTTAAGCTATGATGAAGGGAATGATGAAAGAAGGCGCTTAGAGCTTGACCTCATAGAGGAAGTCCGGGAAAAAGCAGCCGCCCGGATGTTCACGTACCGTCAGCGTATGAAACAAAGGTACGACCAGAAGGTGTTGCCGCGCTCGTTTCACGCCGGGGACCTAGTCTGGAAACGTATAAAGCCGGTCGGTGATGTTAACAAATTACAACCACAGTGGGGCGGACCCTTCAAGATAGTGCAGAAATTGCATTCAGGCGCTTACTACTTGGAGGATGAACATGGAAAGAGGCTTAACCGACCGTGGAGTGCCCTACACTTGCAAATGTACAGAGAGCCCTAGAGTGATGCAATCTTGTAAAACGCAGCATTCTAGCTATAACGAAAGGCTCTCCCGACCGAAAATTGCCGGTCGGCCATACAAGGCAAGTCATACCTGGACGGGACGCAGGCTGACGCGTCATACCCTCCAGAAGCCCGAGTCGGCGACTGACCGGGAGCGTCAGCCCACTCGGAAGCCTAGACTGGTCCCCGGTCGGAAGCGTGGCGGCCCACGTGGAAGATTGGCCCATCCGGAAGCCTAAAGCGGTTCCCGACCGGAGGCGTGGCGACCCACGCAGAAGGTTGATTCCCTTTGGAAGCCTGAGGCGACGACTGATTAAAACATCAGCCCGGCCAGAAGCGCGTATCAGAATTCGGTCGGGCGCTTGACAATCCACATTTCTTGCAACTTAAGGCAAATATTCTCCCGCCCAAACGTGTTCAGCATACCTCTCATCGACTAACAACATTCGTCCGGTCGGACGCATTAACAATTTACGAGGACGTGGCGGCCCACGTTCCTCCGGTCAAAATCTTCATCAGCCCGGACATCTTCATCATGTCAATGGCTAGTCGGGGATGCGTGGCGGCCCACGCTCCCCTATCATGCTTCGTCCAGCCGGACGGCCTCGTTAAAAAAGAAGGGTGCGTGGCGGCCCACGCCCCTCTCGACTAACAACCTTTTTCCGCCCAGATAGGGCAGACATACACAGCACCAGCTGTTGAGCCTCGTGTTAAGGCTGCCAGATATTAATAGGGCAAAAACGCTCGGCCGCAGAATGGTTGTACACACTTGTAGTCCAGTCAGTCGGACTGATCGCCTCCTTCGACTAGACTCGAGGGGAAGGCTATTGATCCTGCCCTATATTTGGCACCATACGGGCAGCCAACGTGGCAAACGACCTGGCCAGCTTCAAGGTCCACGTCATTGTACGGCAGCCAACTCGACAAACATCCTGGCCGGGCCCAGGGGCTTCGCCGGCCGGTCGGACTCAAGACGGCCGGTTAGAATAAATATAGCGGTTCATCCGGCCGGTCAAACCCGGCCAGACACATTAAGGCTTACACGCCTCGTTCATCCGAGTGCATCCGCCCGGCAGTCCTTTATACCCATGCTTGATATCCATCCGGGCGTGCCGTCCCGGTGTCCACTCGGGCACTCTCTCGAAATCACCCTGGGATAAAGACAAAATACACCTGCACCAGCTGCAGATAACAGGCTGTCACCACTCGTACGAACTGGCACTCTCTGACAGGCGCCGCCTGACAGAGACTTACAGAAACCTGTCTTTGTCCTCACATAAGACAAATAGTATACGACAAAGAAGGTTGGTTACAAATCGACATAATCATACAATATCTTCTGACCCTGTCAGAGAATCCTGACACAGGCCATACCCAAATCGACATAATCATACAATATCTTCTGACCCTGTCAGAGAATCTCGACATAATCATACAATATCCTCTGACCCTGTCAGAGAATCCTGACACAAGTCAGACTTGGTCTTTTTCCCCGGCTATATAAGTCCCTCCCCTCCTCATTATCAGGTACGCGCGCACGAAGCCCCTCACCTACAGTGCTCCATTATTTTTCCTATTCATCGGAGTACTGACTTGACCGTCGGAGTGCCTTGCCGGGACGTCTCCCGGCTAGGTTGCTAACGGTCATCTTCCTCAGCAGGTCCACCTCCAGCCGTGCGCCAAGCGACATCCGCTTCCGTTCCGTCGGAGGATACCCCCTACGGCGCTGTCATTCTGCGCGAGGACATCCCGTCGGCATCCACGTCACCCATCGCTACACCGTCATCCGGTTGCGGCTCCACTACGCTCGGCGACAGGATCAGTCGTCTTAGATTTGATATTATCTAGTTTATCATACTAGTGGAGAAAAAAATAGATCGATGCCTCAAGGCCTAGTTGAGTGGGTTATCACATGGTAGAATTGTAGAATGAAATAAGGATTGATTCTCATAAAATCGGAAGAAATATCTTTTCATGTGATAGTCCGATTAATTTTCTAATTTATTTATCTATAAGTGATTTTGGAGCCAGTTCTGTGAGGTGTCTGAGATTAGTATATGATCTTTTTACAGAACAAATGGTGAACAATTAGAGATAAATTTTTGACGAACGTATATTTGTGGGGAAAAAATTCTTCATATTCCTAGCCATTTGACTATTAGTTATAAAGTGATCATAGAGATAGACAGTAAAGCATATCTGAGTGAGTGTAATCATTTTTTACTATAATGAGTGAGAAAATTAACCTAATCATTTTTTAAGTTGACTTTATAATTTATTTATTTTTATATAATTTGAGAATAAATTATGAGAAGTACTTGAATCTAACGCAATCACATAAATTAATATTAATTAGGGCAAACATAAAAAAGACAATTTTTTAAGAATTAAAACAACATCAGATTTTATATTTTATTTCAAAAATATTCTTATTGCAATTCAAATAAGTTATATTTGTCAAATACTATTCCTGATATTAAGATCGGGCGATCATCCAGAACATCCAATCAATCTCGGATCATATAAGATTATTTTTTTATGAAATTGGATCAGAATCAGTAAGATGGGTGTAAGATCGAATCAAGATCAAAATAGAATTATCAGTAGCTTTGAGGGATTGTAATTTTTTATTCAATTTGAATCATAAGATTTATAATATATCCAATCGAAATTTATTTATAAATTTATAGTTAATTATGAGTTAAATCAATAATCACCCAGCTGCAAATTCACAAAAAATATCATTTAAATATTGTTCCAATTTTTGTTTGTTTGTTTTTTTTATCCTGAGGACAAGGATACAACGATAAAGCGTCTTATTAATTTCTCAGACATATGAGAATTGAGCTACAACTTTGGCTAATTAATGGATTAGTTTTTTGAATGGGCAGTTAATCTAAAAATATTAGATTAATAGGTTATAAGTGAAGAATATTTTTCGATTTACTTTAGTAAAGAAATTTATGTAAGATCGAATGGATCACTTTCGTCAGCATACATTGAATAGATAATACAAATTAAAAATATATATTTTTATATTTTTATATTTTTTTAAGAATTAAAATAACATCATATTTTATATTTTATTGTGAGAATATTCTTATGCCAATGCCACTAGGGGACATAACTACGAGAATGCAAAAAATATTGTTATAACATATAATAGTCAATTTTGGTCAAATTGATTAGGTTAAATTACTTCAATTTATTAAAATTACTATAAGATATTTTTATAATAAAATACTTTTTTATCTATTTATATTTTATACAAAGTAAATCAGATAAATGATAAGTTGTGAGTTTTCGCAAGGATTCTTTCCTAATTGTTAGGTTAGAAAATGATAGATCCGGTATTTTAATGGTTTTTTTATAGTGGTCCCATGATATAAAGAGAGATTTATGGAGGTACATAGATAAATAAGTGCATTATGAGATTGAAAATATATGTCATCATCTCCTCATGATCGATCCCTGATCATTACATCAAAAATATCATACATTCATTATCTGTCTATGCCCTGGAGGGTTGATGTTACATCCTAACTAAGACATTATATTTCGTAGTTATTGTGACATGTACAAGCATTATCACAATATGTGTAGAGTCGCGGAATTGATGGTGCGTAAATCTCTACACCCTATATAAAAAGTCTCTTTCTCTTAACCTCTTGTCTTTTCAGTCACCGTGATTTATCTCTTCAGTATTGGTTCTGAGATGGATTGACAGGAGGACTGGGATGAACATTTCGTCTTTTATCACAATACGTGTAGAGCCAGTTTTCAAGCGTCAAAGATATTAATAAGAAAGGAGGGGCATTTTTGTTGGAGTTTTTGTCCACTTGTATCTCCGCGGTATTTGACTTAGTCGATTTACGATTGTCGGATTCTCCGGGAGGTTGCTTTCGGAGGAAGCAAACTGATTGATTTACGTTGAGGCTAATGTTTGACACTATCTCCGTAAAACGATATTGTTCCGCTACTTGTGCTCGCGGATAATAGCAATACATTTCCAAGATACAACGACGTCGTCTCGGAATAGTAACACTTTAAATTCCGAGACTGACAAACATTTTTGTAGACTTTTTGGACTCTCAATGCAGAAGATGGATGAGTGTAAATGATTTAGATTGCAATGCTTGAATGAATGAAATGATCTAGTGAACGGATCTATTTATATTGAGTGAAGAGGTAAGTACCCTTTGGTTCGGATAGATCTGGACCGTTCATAATGAAAGGGTATAACTCTTTAAAGGTCTTTTAATCTCGTCCCTTGATTTGAAGAGTTATAACTCTTCAGATCCCATCTTGATCTCGGCTGTCAGATTAGAACATTTAATCCGACGCCTCAAATCCATCCTCCCTCTTCACAGTCAGATTCGAATTCGACGCTCCAGATCGCACCTGCCTACGATCTGTCCAGATCTTTGATCCGACGCTCTAGATCACATCTTCCTGCGATCTGTCCAGATCTTTGATCCGACGACCACCATCTGTTCGCCCAATCCAGCCATCGTTCTCTACACAGTCACGTGCCACATAGACATTGCCTCGTCACCGGCATGCCACGTGGGCCACCTGATCATGACACGTCACACCGACATGCCACGTGGCGTCACCTGATCACGACACATCATCGCCACGTGGAGCATAAATTAAAGCTCCTTGCGAAGTGCAAAGTGCGCCAACAAAACGCCCATTGTACGCGTGGCGGGCTCGCAGGTGCGAACACCTGCTCGCCAAGAGTAGAGACCTCCTGTGCTTTTGTATTAACAACATTAACACAAGAACACATATAAGGAAACACTGGCTCTCGCCGGTTAGCAATGTAGGACTAAAAATCCTATCTTTTTTCCTTAATGTTCATTTGAGCATATCTTTGAACAATTAATTTCTCATTCACCCTTAATCGATTTTGAGCAAATAAATAGTCCAGATTTATATACGTGTAACGTAGATTTCGATTTTGAAGTCAAACTTGACTTTCAACGATCGATAACATCAAAATTTTAATTTGCAAAATCGTATCCAACAATTTTGAGTATCAAAATTGGGAGCATTCTTTTAACGTACGATTCTAATAAAAAAAATGTCCTTTTGATTTGTTGTATGTATTTATTTTTAGAGCTATCATATGCTAGTTGAAAAAATTTAATGAAAATTTAAAGAAATAATGTGATATTTTATATGTACACGTCAATTATCACACGGACACCCTAAGTGGCCTGCGATCATCATCCTGAATCAAATTATATCTTTGAGGGCACGATAAATCAATCGAGAATTATTGCATATAAAACATTATATTATTTCTTAAGATTTTTTTAAAGATTTTTTACTGAACAAATTATTTTTATAATTTTTAATTTTCATTCGAAAGGCAATTCTAGAAAGTCTATTAGATTTCAAAAAGTATATTTGGAAAACGAAATAATTAAATTATGGGGCAAAACAAAAATAAAATAAAATTCTCACTTAAAAATTCCAAAAACTTTGTCGTCTCAAACACCCAATTGCATATTTTTATTATTAAACGAAGACAACCCGTGAGCTCCTTCTCTCTTTCAAGAAAATGATAGTTTGGCGCAATACTTTCCTTGGCTGTGAAGAAAGGGAAGAGTAATGCCTACGCAACGCCGTCCTTTTCACGACAAACTTATCAGAAATAATTATTATTTTTCCTTGGATATGATCAGTGTGATAAAAGGATCATAGTTTAAATCTTAAATTGAATATATATTTTAAATATTGATTTTTATATATGCATAAGTTAGGTTCCGAAATTATTTAAAAATATATATAACTTTTTTTAAAAAAATATCATTCTCTTAAAAAAATAAAATAATACAAGGTTAGTCGTGATCAAAGGTTACAATCGCATGCGTCGACTATGAAATTACAATCAAGGAGCGCTGATTGATGGAAATGTAAATGGATAAAGTGGTAGAGGAGAAAAGATTCTTTTGTGTATGAGATTTATATTGGAAGTTTTTTGGATTTATTATTGGTGTATATTATATCACATTTATTGAGGATGTGAATAAATACATGGGAGAGTCTTTCTCATGTGAGTGTGTATGGTTGTAAATTTAGGATATGGATTATACTGAATCAAATTCACTGGTATGCAAACGTGACTTGCATATATCAAATGCTAGATCGATCGAGATAAAATTTACCTAAACGAATGAACTAATGTTTTGCAACCTAAATATCATTTTACTATTTGTTTAAGAGTGTAACAGAAGTATTAATTTGAATTTAATGGTGATTCCGTAACCTCTTCGCAATAACAACTAATGACAGATGACTATCATTAAATCTGCCGTTAAATAGTCATAACTCGATCATTCATTGTAACCAGAGGTGAACACTCCTATAAAAGGAGACCACGGTCCCCACGGGGATCCGGAGTGGTTAGTGCATGGGGGTGTTGTCTAAGAGGTCCTGTGTTCGAGTCGCGCGAGGCGCACTGGATTAAAACTCTGGACGTTTGGTGTATCAATTCTCGGCCCAACTGTGCACTAATTATTCCGGGGACCGTGATTTACCTCCCTCGTGATGCCCTTGGGACGGGTGCGGCGGGGGCGCTGAGGGCGAGCGATTTCGACTTTTGTCTATAAAAGGAGACCATGATTAAAAGCAAATAGATAGAAAGTGTAAGCAAGAGTTATAGAAATTCTTCCACCTTTATTCTCTAATGTTTCTCTCTGCCATACATTCGCTTAGTAGATTCATTCATGATAGCAGTTGGGTGCATTATAAGTTTATTGTAATTTACCAGTATTTGGTGGTGATCACGATTTGCCGTTATATCCTGAAAAATAGACGACTCGAGAAAACCTTGAAGCACAACCGGAGATGGAGTTAATCTATTTCAAGGAATCTATTTGATAGTAGGCCTCAACATCTTCTTCCCGAATCTACACTCAGGAGCCCTTGGTGCTTCCGACTTGGCATTCCACTTGGGAGCGCTCGACATCCACTCGGTAGAACCTTTTCCTGACTCGACGATCCATTCATGATCGACTTTTTGTGTCCTCTCGGGAGCGCTCGACTTCACTCGGCATTTGTAGTCGGGAGCGTCTGGAGTGAGTCGATCGATTCCCAACTCAACTACGCACCGCATCGACTCGACTCTCGACTCGGCTACGCATTGACTCGGTGATCGATTCTAGACTCGACGACTTTCCTCCTGACTCAACTGTCCATCGCATCGACTCAGTGGTCGACTCTCTGGCTCGGCGATTTTCTTCCCGATTTGGACAATCAGCCGGATCAACACCGAGAATTAGCAGTGGGTGAATCGATAATACTTTGACAAAAATTAATTTCGCTGCAGTTTGGAATTATCGGTTCACATCTCTCAATCGATAATGCTGATTTGATATTATAATTATAATTTAATAATTTTATCAAAAACTCGGTATAAAATTGTTCAACAATGATTTCCCAATGAAAAGACCAGACCGGTCTAGTCGACACCGAGGAACGAGATTGACTTGCCCGCGGGACTGCGACCGTAGACAGTTGGTGCAGTAGTCACACCAGTTGGTATCGAAAGTTTTTTTATTTTTTTTATTTTAAAATGTAAATACGGTCTTAATTAAATATAAAAGTCAGACGTACCATTTAGGTATTATTATCCAAAGTTGAGTGATCTTTGATTAACTGACGCTTTATTATTGACTATTTCCAACTGATCAGCGCCGAGAATGAGAATTCAAAGTCAACTTTTCTTCGCTCTCTCTCCTCTCTTTTTTTTTTTTTTTTGGGGTTATTAAGAGAGAATATGTCTCGGGACATAAAGCTGAATTTTAAGATGTTCGGATACGGTAATCAAGCTAAGTGGAATCGAGATTAAAATGAATCAAGTTTTAAAATGATTTTTAAGTTTGACTTGATTAATTTTTTTTATGAACTTGAGCTTGCTTGAAATTTGACTTTAGCTTGATTAATTTAGATGTTATCGATCTCTTAAACGAACATAAACAAGTTTAACAAGACGAACACCAAGCTTATTCATGAACGTTTGATTCATTTACAACCCTAGTATAGATGATGGACATATGATAATTCTGACATAATGGTCTAGAGTCGATTCTCGGGAACCGATGATTTGATACTTTCCCACCATATATCTCCTCTTATGTATCTATATTTATTTCTTTTCGTATCTATGGAGCCAACTCTAGAGGTGATACCAAACCTGCCTAAAAGAGAGTATATGAACAAAATAAAGGATCACAAGTTTATCTCACAATTGACAAAGAAAGAACGACAATTTACCAAAAGGCGTACCCAAGAATAGGTATTTACCAAACACAGTACCATGATTTCATTTTCACCAAAAGGCGCACATAATAATAGTGAACTTCCTATTATACCCCTCCTGTCATCTACTGTCTTTCTCCTTCTCTCTCTCTCAGTAACAAATTTCGAGACAACTGCAGATACTTTTTCAGACTTTTATTTTAAAATAATATAATATGAAATCGGCGCTGAAAACGTTGTAAGGTAAATATCAAAAAAAATATTTCAGTTAAAAATATCTCATCCAACGTAATTTAAAAATATAAATAAATAATTTTTATATTTGATTAATAGAAATTAATATATTAAATAATATTTAATATATATATTAATATATATAAAAAATATTAATAAATATATTAATATCTCATCCCACGATATTTATTAATAAATATATTAATAAATATATATATAAATATATAAATATATTAATAAATATATTAATATATAAAAAAATTTAAAAAAAAAACGTTGCTGAAAATTAAAAAAAAAGTGTGTGTATTGATTTCAGGCCCACGCTGGGCCTGAAATCAATACATTCAGGCCCAGGTGGGCCTGAAATTTTTTATTTCAGGCCCACGTTGGGCCTGAAATATTTTGATTCAGGCCCGACGTGAACTCAAAATTTTTTCTATTTTAAAAATATATTAATATATAAAAAAATCTATCAAAACACTTAATTTAAGATTCAAACACAGGGCCTGAAATCATCCCAGGAGAATCTGAAGTCAAATAACTTTAGATCGTATAAATAATTAATTTAATAAATAATAATTAAGTATAAAAAAATATTTTTAAAATTAAATTTTTTTTTGTGCCCTGGGCCTGAAGTCAGGCCTGAAGTCTAATGACTTCAGGCCCTCCATCATTCAAATAAAAAAATATAAAAAAATTTTTTATAAAAAGGTTTAATATATAATTACATATTATATATGAGTGGTTTAGGTATATCAGTAAGTTTGGGTGCCGAAACATCTAATAGGAGTGGTCTAGGAGATGAGATTTTAGGTGCCGAAACATCTAATCTTGCTGTATCACCAATGCTATATGAGTGGTTTAGGTATATCAGTGAGTTTTGAGCAAAACTCACTGATGGACCTACCATATTTGGAATTCTGAAAACTCTATATCAGTAGACAGGGTTGAGCTAGGAGATGAGATTTTGGGTGCCGAAACCTCTAATCTTGTTGTATCACCAATGCTATAGGAGTGGTTTAGGTATATCAGTGAGTTTTGAGCAAAACTCACTGATGGACCTACCATATTTAGAATTCTGAAAACCCTATATCAGTGGACAGAGTTGAGCTAGGAGATGAGATTTTGGGTGCCGAAACCTCTAATCTTGTTGTATCACCAATGCTATAGGAGTGGTTTAGGTATATTAGTGAGTTTTGAGCAAAACTCACTGATGGACCTAACATATTTGGAATTCTGAAAACCCTATATCAGTGGACAGGGTTGAGCTAGGAGATGAAATTTTGGGTGCCGAAACCTCTAATCTTGTTGTATCACCAATGCTATAGGAGTGGTTTAGGTATATCAGTGAGTTTTGAGCAAAACTCACTGATGGACCTACCATATTTGGAATTCTGAAAACTCTATATCAGTAGACAGGGTTGAGCTAGGAGATGAGATTTTAGGTGCCGAAACCTCTAATCTTGTAGTATCACCAATGCTATAGGAGTGGTTTAGGTATATCAGTGAGTTTTGAGCAAAACTCACTGATGGACCTACCATATTTGGAATTCTGAAAACCCTATATCAGTGGACAGGGTTGAGCTAGGAGATGAGATTTTGGGTGCCGAAACCTCTAATCTTGTTGTATCACCAATGCTATAGGAGTGGTTTAGGTATATTAGTGAGTTTTGAGCAAAACTCACTGATGGACCTAACATATTTGGAATTCTGAAAACCCTATATCAGTGGACAGGGTTGAGCTAGGAGATGAAATTTTGGGTGCCGAAACCTCTAATCTTGTTGTATCACCAATGCTATAGGAGTGGTTTAGGTATATCAGTGAGTTTTGAGCAAAACTCACTGATGGACCTACCATATTTGGAATTCTGAAAACTCTATATCAGTAGACAGGGTTGAGCTAGGAGATGAGATTTTAGGTGCCGAAACCTCTAATCTTGTAGTATCACCAATGCTATAGGAGTGGTTTAGGTATATCAGTGAGTTTTGAGCAAAACTCACTGATGGACCTACCATATTTGGAATTCTGAAAACCCTATATCAGTGGACAGGGTTGAGCTAGGAGATGAGATTTTGGGTTCCGAAACCTCTAATCTTGCTGTATCACCAATGCTATAGGAGTGGTTTAGGTATATCGGTGAGTTTTGAGCAAAACTCACTGATGGACCTACCATATTTGGAATTCTGAAAACCCTATATCAGTGGACAGGGTTGAGCTAGGAGATGAGATTTTGGGTGCCGAAACCTCTAATCTTGCTGTATCACCAATGCTATAGGAGTAGTTTAGGTATATCAGTGAGTTTTGAGCAAAACTCACTGATGGACCTACCATATTTGGAATTCTGAAAACCCTATATCAGTGGACAGGGTTGAGCTAGGAGATGAGATTTTGGGTGCCGAAACCTCTAATCTTGCAGTATCACCAATGCTATAGGAGTGGTTTAGGTATATCAGTGAGTTTTGAGCAAAACTCATTGATGGACCTACCATATTTGGAATTCTGAAAACTCTATATCAGTAGACAGGGTTGAGCTAGGAGATGAGATTTTGGGTGCCGAAACTTCTAATCTTGTTGTATCACCAATGCTATAGGAGTGGTTTAGGTATATCAGTGAGTTTTGAGCAAAACTCACTGATGGACCTACCATATTTGGAATTCTGAAAACCCTATATCAGTGGACAGGGTTGAGCTAGGAGATGAGATTTTGGATGTCGAAACCTCTAATCTTGCTATATCACCAATGCTATAGGAGTGGTTTAGGTATATCAGTGAGTTTTGAGCAAAACTCACTGATGGAACTACCATATTTGGAATTCTGAAAACCCTATATCAGTAGACAGGGTTGAGCTAGGAGATGAGATTTTAGGTGCCGAAACCTCTAATCTTGTAGTATCACCAATGCTATAGGAGTGGTTTAGGTATATTAGTGAGTTTTGAGCAAAACTCACTGATGGACCTACCATATTTGGAATTCTGAAAACCCTATATCAGTGGACAGGGTTGAGCTAGGAGATGAGATTTTGGGTGCCGAAACTTCTAATCTTGCTGTATCACCAATGCTATAGTAGTGGTTTAGGTATATCAGTGAATTTTGAGCAAAACTCACTGATGGACCTACCATATTTGGAATTCTGAAAACTCTATATCAGTAGACAGGGTTGAGCTAGGAGATGAGATTTTGGGTGCCGAAACCTCTAATCTTGCTGTATCACCAATGCTATAGGAGTGGTTTAGGTATATCAGTGAGTTTTGCTCAAAACTCACTGATATACCTAAACCACTCCTATAACATTGGTGATATAGCAAGATTAGAGGTTTCGGCACCCAAAATCTCATCTCGTAGCTCAACCCTGTCCACTGATATAGGGTTTTCAGAATTCCAAATATGGTAGGTCCATCAGTGAGTTTTGCTCAAAACTCACTGATATACCTAAACCACTCCTATAGCATTGGTGATACAACAAGATTAGAGGTTTCGGCGCCCAAAATCTCATCTCCTAGCTTAACCCTGTCCACTGATATAGGGTTTTCAGAATTCCAAATATGGTAGGTCCATCAGTGAGTTTTGCTCAAAACTCACTGATATACCTAAACCACTCCTATAGCATTGGTGATACAATAAGATTAGAGGTTTCGGCACCCAAAATCTCATCTCCTAGCTCAACCCTATCTACTGATATAGAGTTTTCAGAATTCCAAATATGGTAGGTCCATCAGTGAGTTTTGCTCAAAACTCACTGATATACCTAAACCACTCCTATAGCATTGGTGATACAGCAAGATTAGATGTTTCGGCACCTAAAATCTCATCTCCTATACCACTCCTATTAGATGTTTCGGCACCCAAACTCACTGATATACCTAAACCACTCATATATAATATGTAATTATATATTAAACCTTTTTATAAAAAATTTTTTTATATTTTTTTATTTGAATGATGGAGGGCCTGAAGTCATTAGACTTCAGGCCCTCCTTGGGCCTGAAGTCATCAGACTTCAGGCCCAGGGCACAAAAAAAATATATAATTTTAAAAATATTTTTTTATACTAAATTATTATTTATTAAATTAATTATTTATACGATCTGAAGTTATTTGACTTCAGATTCTCCTGGGATGATTTCAGGCCCTGTCTTTGAATCTTAAATTAAGTGTTTTGATAGATTTTTTTATATATTAATATATTTTTAAAATCGAAAAAATTTTGAGTTCACGTCGGGCCTGAATATTTTTATTTCAGGCCCAACGTAGGCCTGAAATAAAAAATTTCAGGCCCACGCTGGGCCTGAAATATTTTTATTTCAGGCCCACGCTGGGCCTGAATGTATTGATTTCAGGCCCAGCGTGGGCCTGAAATCAATACACACACTTTTTTTTTAATTTTCAGCCAACGTTTTTTTTCAAATTTTTTTATATATTAATATATTTATTAATATATTTATATATTTATATATATATTTATTAATATATTTATTAATAAATATCGTGGATGAGATATTAATATATTTATTAATATTTTTTATATATATTAATATATATATTAAATATTATTTAATATATTAATTTCTATTAATCAAATATAAAAATTATTTATTTATATTTTTAAATCACGTTGGATGAGATATTTGTTAACTGAAATATTTTTTTGATATTTACCTTACAACGTTTTCAGCGCCGATTTCATATTATATTATTTTAAAATAAAAGTCTGAAAAAGTATCTGCAGTTGTCTCGAAATTTGTTACTGAGAGAGAGAAGGAGAAAGACAGTAGATGACAGGAGGGGTATAAGAGGAAGTTCACTATTATTATATGCGCCTTTTGGTGAAAATGAAACCATGGTACTGTGTTTGGCAAATACCTATTCTTGGGTACGCCTTTTGGTAAATTGCCCAAGAAAGAATAAGAAAAGGAAATTATATCAAATTTTAATGTCTAAGTCATGATACTATCTTTCTTTTTAATCAACCCAATGCCAATATTTGTAATATTATATTATCATATGGCAAAACATAGATAATAGACGCATGCTATTTTAAACGTAATAGTTAAGAGTCGATTCTTAAAAAGTAATAACCTACATTTTCGATTTCATCATGCGCTTATTGTTTGTGTATTTGTATGAATTTCCCTTTATATCCGTAGGACCGACTCTAAGGAGCAGTTAAGGTAATGAATCTATTTTTTTAGTAATATTATATTAAATTAGTTATATTGTTTTAAAATTCAGATTATTGTTATTATTATTAGTTTTATAATCTAAATATTCAACTCTTAAAATTTATTAATTATGTAGATAATCAATTCAATTTTAATTTTTTTTCCATAACTAACATAAATTTAGAAAGTCCATATACATGATCGAAGCCTTAAGAGTGATTCTTTAATACTTATAATTCATAATTTGTTCACTTTATTTTTTTTAATTCCTCTTATTTATTTATTATTTTTTTAAAGCGCACATAAATAACTATGACGTCATTGGCCATATCCGACCGTTTGGAGCCTTATCGGATTCGACAAGATTCGCCCCGGATTATGGTGCAACGACAAAGTAATTAATTATTAATTTAAATATCTATGATTCGATCCTGAGTTACGTGAATTTTGAGATGTTGAGCTTCTAGACTTTTCATCGTGAATGTTTCTCGATTTATTTTGATGATTGATGAAAAATTTTTGTTGGGTCGGATCGGTCATCCCATAAATTTGGGGATACGACAAGACTCAAAAGTGATCAATCGACCGTCACGCGTGACGCACGCGGTCGGCGAGCCATAGCGTTAAAAGTAGCAGCTTTACCAACCTACCGAATCAAACTGTCGGTGGCCGCCGATCGTGATCCCCAAGGGCATCGCTTTCTCTGCGATTCCGAGATTGGCGCGAGGATGGGGGATAGATGGAAGACAGTCTTGTTGACGTCCAGCGGGGACGAGATCTCCAAGGGCATCGCCTATCACTTGGCCAGATCTGGTTGCAGGTGCTTATTTCTTCGTTTCTTTGACCCGTTGCTTCGATTTTTCGTCAGTTTTAAAGACGGGGCTGACGTGTTTGTGATCTTGCGCGTTAACTGGTTTTGATGGAATTCTATCGGTTATCTTTGCTTCGTTGGATTTTGTACATTAGGGAACTTAGATTCATGGATCATCTTTGATGCATGGAGTGCCTGCTGGAGAAGTTACATCAGACTAGATAGCTAAAGCTTCTGAACTTGGATATTGAACGAGGGGGAGGGGGGGGGGGGGGGGTGAATTTTGGAGGGATCGGCATGATTCTGCATTTACATGTCCAATTTTCCGATCTCAGGGACATGTGATTGTATCTGTGACAAAACCTGTATTAGGTTCCTTGTACCGATGGAGTTTGGTCAAATCAGTTAGGCGGACTATGTGCATGCTACAATTTTACTGGGTTTTTAGATCGCTTATCATCTATTTAAAACACATTGCATCTGTTTCTACTTCTTCAATGTTTCTATTGATTTTTTGGCCAATCATGTTACATGTTGTGCTTTTCCCCAAAGGAAAAATGACATCGGAGAGTCTCTGTAAATTAAGCTAACTTAATTAATTTTTTTTCATGAATTTAATTAAACTTAATTCTATTTTCATTTCAGCATTAAGTGCTCACTTTGCTGCTTAAAAACTTATTCTGATTCTATTTGTTGCTATGTTATAATAGCTTGGTTTTGTTGGGTAATGAGAGTCTACTACAGCAAATGGTAGAAGATTTACTGAGATCCTTAAATGGACCCGCTTTGGTCCAAGTGGTTGGTTTGAATATGGAAGAAGATCATGAGGACATCTTTGATAAGGCCGTCGAGGTGGCGTGGAGGATTTTCGGAACGATTGATGCTTTTGTCAATTGTTATTACTATGAAGGTAAATCACGTTTTACTGTCTTAAATTGATGAAATAACTATTGCTATTCTTACCATACCATGTTCGCTTTCATTAATACCATTGGTTAATGGTTGAACTTTAGTTATCATGAAATTTCTAATGTGAAAGAAACTTTTGTTTTCATCTGTATTACAAGAATTATCTTGATTGAAAAAATGAGTATCCTCTGTTTGGAAACCCAAGAAAAGACTTCAAGACTGGGCTAGGTACACTCAACCTTTTTTCAAAAAAAAGAGAGTAGGTTCTTGGAATGAAAATTTTATGATGGCAAAAGGCGATTTGCTTGCCCCCCCCCCCAAAACACGAATCACGGGGGCTACTAGCCTGGACAGTGACTAACGCATAAGGAAGGGCAGACACCTGGCTTCGTCATGATTTGATTCCCAGATCAATCCATCCCATGGAAACAATTGGAATGAAAATTTTATGGAGTTAATCAAGTGGGTGCATCATCATTCTGTTTTGAATTCCGAGAAAGTATAATTAGTAATTTGTTTATCAAAAAAATATCAGATTCTTAGATAGTTCTCTACAAGTATCACCAATGTCTGTTCTCTTATGAAATATGAGAGACTAATAAAATGCGAGTGTTTAATTTATACTTTTACCTTATGGCATACTGGAACCAAAAATTGACCTACTAATTAGCTTGGGTGTAAGCATTTTGGGCCAATAGTTGTCCCCAACACAATGAATGAATTAATTTTCTCATCTAGACAGGTGGCCAACCACTAACCCAAAGCTTAAATGGAAGTAAATGGTAACTCACTCACCTAATTTTATAAAACCCTTCATTAGTCCACAAATTAGCATGTGAGATTAAACTAAGGTGTCACTTTATCAGATCATGACACTTTTAACTAACTGGTTAAAATCAATAGCATTTTTCACCAAACCGACTCATTTAAAATCTTTAGGAGACTGGGAAATGTTTGTGGAAATCCTATTGTAGAACCTACACACAAAAAAAATCCCATCACTGATTTATATTTTGATGATGTACTCATGTTAATTTTTTTATCCTGGTACTTTATGCTTTTTGTTTTGTTTTTTTTGTTTCTGGTGATCACTAGAGAGAACCTTTATGTTGCTAAGCATCTGTTTTTCCCTTTTGAACAGGTAAAATGCAAGAATGTCTACAAGTGACTGAACAGGAGTTCAGAAAGACAGTGAAAATTAATTTTATGGCACCATGGTTTCTTCAAAAAGCAGTTGCAAAGCGGATGAGAGATTATGAAACAGGAGGATCTATTGTTTTCATATCCCAAATATTAGGGGCAGAAAGAGGCTTGTATCCAGGTGCTGCTGCCTATGGCTCAAGTTTGGCTGCTGTACAACAATTGGTTCGAGTGAGTATATTTTAGATCTACATTCGACGTTAGCTTATTACCTTTTGGTTGTATGCTGCCATTTTCTTCTCTGCCATTTTTGCATGCAGAAACATAATTGTCATTTTGCGGGCATTGCCGTTGTTTCTTGCCTAAAAAGGAAAGTGCTAGAAGAAACCAAACACTTAACTTGAAAAACATAAAATTGACTTTATCATAACACTCATTTCAACTCATTGTTTCTATGCATGTCCTTTACATGGCATAGAATCATGAGAATTTACCCTGAAAATACTTTCTATGATGACATGTTGAGCAATCAGTTTAAATGAATAGCACAATGTTAGCCCTTTGACGAGATCAACCTTGAATATCCAATATGGAAACAAACGATGAAAAGCCTCATGAAGATCCTCAATACACTTTTTATAATTCCAAACAAATTAAAGTTTTCATGCCCCCCTGTGGATATGTAATGAATTCTATTAGTCTCGGTGCAACTTCTTTAAGTCCCGATCTTAGCACACTTTAATAGAAAAAGAATGTCATGTTAGCAAGATTCACGAATCACTGGTAAAATAAGTGTGTCTTGTGATTTCTATCTTCATTTTCCTTTTCTGAATCTGCCTCACTATTGCAGTTATCAGCCATGGAGATTGGTAAGTACAATATCCGAGTCAACGCCATTGCCCGCGGTTTGCACCTGGACGATGAGTATCCTCGTTCGGTTGGGAAAGACAAGGCCGAGAAGTCGACTGAAGATGTAATGCCTCTGTTGAGGTGGCTCGATCCAAAGAACGACCTCGCTTCCACTGTGATATACTTGGTGGGAGACGACTCGCGATACATGACCGGCACCACCATCTTCGTGGACGGAGCTCAATCCATTGTAAGGCCTAGGATGCGTTCTTACATGTAGGTTACTGCAGCTTTCTCAGAGTGTTCTATTTTCAGTCGTCCAATAATTTCCCAACTCCTGTTTATTATTTAATGGACAAAGGATGACAAGCTTAATCATCTAGTCATGTGTTTTGATTGTTACAAAGTTCAAATCTGCTGACAGTGGCCGGTACACATCTCGAGTTGTAACTCTTTAACCAAATAGTTTGATATGAAGGATATGTTGTATCAAAATTATGTTAAAGTTCATCGAATATTTGGTATTTCAGTATCATTTAGATTTAGCTTGGCGCAATTTTTGGATTCAAAGTTTTTCATTTTTGAAGTATGCTCTTTGATATTTCTTATATTATTACTGAAGATCATAAAATTGTTTGATTTGTGATATTTTAGTAGTAGAAATAATATCTGTGATACTTAGTCTATTAATTATTATAAAAAATGTTTTAGGAAAATTAAACTTAAAATACGTTCTCTATAATATTTTCTTATTTTTTAAAAATTAAAAATTATAAAAAAGACGATCTTTCCGTTTCCAAAAGAGTGTTGGAACTTGAAATCTTGAAACTTGATGTTTGACCACTTCAAGTTTTATAAATATCAATTTATATTTTATAAATCTTAAATTCATTTCATATTAATCTTAAAATAAATATAAAATAATAGTATGTAAATCATCAATGTTTAAACCTGACTTTGAAATAGGGTTTAGTCCCTGATCAGCATTCAGCTTTAGCTAGAACTCAAGCACATTTATGTGTGTTAGTTGATAGGGGTCAAATGAACGCATTTTACTACTGTGAGAATCGAAATGAAATATGTGTATTAAATCAGAATTATGAATAAATTATAATGATAACTTTGTTCCTAGTTAACTTTAATAAAAGCTTAAGCACAGTATTAAAATCGGATAAACATTATAATCAACGGGCCCATTTAATTTCAACTATAATCAACATTTTTAAACACATTACAATTTGATTATAATTAGTTAGGGGCAAATCATTTGTAAAGTCATAAATTTAAGCAAAACTCGATCGATCGTCCCATCTTCCATTGAGAAAACATAGAACAGAAATTCCCGGAAGCTGTGGAAGGTAGCCATGGAGGAGCAGATGATGGCTTTGGAGCAAGGCAAGGCAATAACGACCTTGGTAGCTTGGCTCCCCCTTTCCCCTTCACTTTGGCTTGGTCTTGTGTTGGGAATCCATGTCAGGGATTGAATAATGGCTGGAAAGCTGCACACCCAATCGGTCTCCTGCTGCTGCAGCGGTCGACAAGTACTGACACTGAAACCGCCTCCTGCGCCTCTTGTCTCCCTCCCCTCGCTGCCTTTTTGATCGAAGGCCCTTTTGCTTTCCGCAGTACTCTTTGATTGGAGTTGCCTTCCCAGGTTTCTGCTTGTTTGAGCTTCTTCTCGCTTTGATCTTGGACTCTCTTCCTGTTATGTCGCTTCGTTTCGTGCAGCTCGAAAAGAAAGGTTCTTGATGCGGATTTTTTCAGATTCCTTGGCGAAATCTTGATCTCTGCGAACTTTGTGGATGGAGGAGGTAAAGAAGGCGCCTTTGTGAGGAGTGGCATTGAGAGAGAGAGAGAGAGTGAGAGAGGGAAGGAGAGTTTTGGAGGCGAGTGGAAGCGACGAGAAAGAGTGACAGAGGCAGAGGAAAAAGGGGGAAGAGTTTGGTGGTGGATTTCATGGATTGGGACCTCAAGATGCCGCCTTGGAACGCTTCCGAGTCGGCGGACCGCGACGCCGGGATCAGCATCGGCTCCGTCGTCGTCGGCGACGCCCGCGACTGCTCGGTCGATCTGAAGCTCGGCGGATTGGGCGAGTTCGGCTCCTCCTCGTCCAACAAGCGGAATGTTCGCCGACCTGCGGCTCCTTCCGGGTCGTCGAAGCGGCCGCGGGCTCCTCCTCTGGCCAGCGGCGGTGGCCGAGCGGCGTCGTGCTTGGTGGATGGGTGCCGGGCGGATCTGGGCGAGTGCCGGGAGTACCACCGGCGGCACAAGGTCTGCGAGGCGCACTCCAAGACGCCGGTGGTCGTGGTCCGCGGCCAAGAGCAGCGCTTCTGCCAACAATGCAGCAGGTAGTACCTTTCTAGGGTTTAGTTTAACTGCTATTCAGCCATTAGACAGTGATATAAGCTTCCTCACTGCATGAGAACTTATGATTGAGCTTTTTAGAACAATGATCATGTTCATATTCCTAATTGTTTGCTAACCAGTGAGAAAACTCTCTGAAACCACATCTCCTATCGAATTCTTACCCATGACCGATCGATACCAGTGCTCATCCACGATCCATCGACATTGCCAATCTGATCCCTGCATTGATACCGAAAGTTCGAGCTACAAAGACAAAAGATCGTCCCCATTGGATGAATTGATAGTTAGTGCGTGAGTGTTGCTAGATTGAGGTATGACGGTTAAAACCCGACAAAGTTTTCGTCCTCCCCGCGTGATAGCCACAACATCTGGACTAATAACCCCCGTGAATTACCTCTCCCATATTGGCCATGGGATGGATTGACGGGGGCGCTGAGGGCGAAAAGCTAATATGGGAATTGCCCTATCCTCTGTAATAAGTCTTGCCTCTGAATTCTTAGTGTATCAATCGAGGCTGGTCATACATAGTTTCTTTATAACATTGCATCTCATGTAGTGATACAAGCAACAAGTTAAAACCCCTCGACTAGCACCGTAGTAAATAAGGATCTTGGCCCCTTGGAATGAGTAGTGTCGTATAATACCATAGGTATTGTGATCGTCGGTCAATTCTAGGTTGAGGATTCAAGGTTTGTTAGCTTGGTATCGACTACTATGTCAAGCATTTGTCTATTGAGCTAAGTTTGGTGATAACATAACTAGTAAGATTACACCCGGTTTCTTGTCGACATTTTTGTATGTTTAGCATGAAGACGAGATTTAACATTGAAGTTGAGAAGCTTTTGGTCGACGAAAATGTTTCTTGTCAAAGTTGAAAATTTGAACTAACCTTCATTTCGTGTACTTGTCCATTTCTTGGATCGTATAGCACTATTATGTTGGTTGAATCATCGGTATATCGAAACTTCTTTACTGAGTTAGATTCTTCACAAGTTCAGAAAAACTTCTTTTTCACCTCTGCAGATTTCATTTGCTAGAAGAATTCGACGAGGTAAAACGGAGCTGCAGAAGACGTCTTGACGGGCACAATAGGCGTCGAAGGAAACCGCAGCCCGGTTCAGTGAATCCAGGGAACTTGTTTCCAGATCACCATGGTTTCTCTCATTCTCTAACTAGATTCATTTTGGCTAAGTGACTTGCATCAATTGAATTTGGGTGATCATTCTTCCCTTTTTCGTGTGTACGATGCTCGGCAGGGATTTCTTCCTATGCTCGAATATTTCCGATGGCTACAACGGATGCGATCTATTCTCCACAGTTTGTCCAAATTCCATGTTTCCGGGATGAAGAGACTGTTCTTCCCTATGGAAGCAACGGCAGCAGCATGATGTTCATCGATGGGCTAGCTCGGGTCTACGACTCTGATTGTGCTCTCTCTCTTCTGTCATCACCAAATCGGACTACTTCCGACGTTAGCTTAAGCCACATGGTGCCACCAGCCGAACGACTAGCTCAACCTCTAGCTTTGAGTTTGCAGTGCAATGGTTTCCCACACTACTCTCTCGCTCCGATACTGTGCCACAATGTCACGCCTGCTGAATTTTCGTGTGCCGGAGGGATAGAGGAGCAGAATGCAGATAGCGTACTAGGGTCTGATCAGGCTAATGGTTCCAACTGTTGTAGCATCTTTCGTGTGGGTGAAGAGGGCTCTTCAGAATCAGCATGCGTAGCTCTACAGTTACCGTTCGACTGGCCCTAGTTTTCATTTCGGATGCTTCTATATCGTCGAACATTAGGAATTTTAATTCCTTTTTTTCTCAATGATCCAGAGTTGTCTTTGCTTGCATTCATTTGCTCAGATGTGTGGGAATGTCAAACCCTGTTCTTGATATAGTGAGGGTAGGTTTTCAGTTTATGAATGTTTGGAGCCATTATAAGGAAGCATTGCTGGCGTGTTATTCAATGCTATGTTTATCTAAAGGGGTGGATGATGGATGGATCAAACAAACTTAAGGAAACAGGAAGAGGATGGAAAGGGAAAGAAATTTCTTCCTTTGCATGTTTGTTTATCTTGATTGAGGAAGGTAGGTATATGTGCCGTAATTTTGTTAATAAAAAAAGGATACATGCATCATTTTTCATACATGGTGTAATTTTATAGGTTAAAAAAGGATATATGCGTTATTTTTTTTTTTGTATATGATATAATTTTGTGAATGAAAAGGGATATATGTGTCATTTTTTTATCTATCCGTTATTTTTCGTCCGATCTTGAGATAATTGATTTGACTCTAAAATTATCCGCGGATGGATTATATTTTTCTTATCTCTTTAAATTTTAATGAAGTAAATAATAAAAAAAATTTACTACAATTTTTTTTCTAATTTTATTTTTCGCCCTCCCAAATAATTCGGATCCAATCTCGAAGCAATCTAAGACTTCGTATAATAGATTTTTTCCCCGTATTGATGGTATTTTAGTGCATCGGACTGCTTTTTCTCCAATTGGTCCGCTCCAGGGGCTGTAGTACATCGGCTAGGCGATTAATCATTATCGTCAGCATCTGCGGTTTGATTCCCAACTATAACCTATTTTATAAGATTTTTTTTTTCAAATGGGACGTGAATCCTGAGACGTTAGACTTCTAGAGCGTTTGCCGTGAGCGCTTTTCGATTTTTCCTATCGGTTGGTAAAATATTTTCATAAGATTGAATCAGTTGTCCCATCCTAAGTTCTCCTATTACCTAATTTATCCATCTTTCTCCACTTGGTCCTATGATATAACTCATTTGTTTGGGATGATATTAATTTTTATAAAATAATTATTTTGCATTTATTCATTCTTTCTAAATTTGTTTAGAATTTTGTTAATCTTTATGGAATAGCTATTTTTTCCTTTTTCTCTATATGTAAAAACTCGTAATTCATTTTTCATATATTTATTCGGAATAATATTAATTTCTATAGAATAATTATCTTATTATTCGTTTTAGTTATTCATTACATTATTTTAAGAAATATTTATTATATATTTTTAAAGAGTTAGTAAATTGAATGCACGAGTTGAGCTGATGAACGAAACAAGTCAGCTAGATGAGTTAAAAGGTTGAATCCCTAAAATCCTAACAGCTAAACATTAAATTCTAAATCCAATCGCGCTAACTAGGCCAAACATTTTAGGTGCCTTAACGGGCTCAATAAGTTGACCAAGCAGCCGAGTGGGCGCTAGCGAATGCAACACGATGTAACACTATCGAATAAGTAGAAACCAAATAACGTGATTGGAGAAGTTAACAAAACGAGATCAATTCATAAGCCACATACTTTATTGAATGTGTAATTTACATACAAGAATTCTAACTCTACGAGGAAGACATGTTTTATCACGATAATTAGGAAGTGAACAGAAGAATGAAACAAAAACAACAAATATGTATGTTACAGGGAAAACTTTGGATCTTCTGGGATCCATTTATTGGACCAGGAATGTTGGACTAAGTAACAGATGAATCTGGGATAATCAGTCCGATCTCATGGAAATTTTTTACCGGTTATCAAGGTAAATCAGAAAACGCTCGCTGTGAACGGTTTAGAAATCGAACGTCTCAGAATTCACGTCCCATTTGAAGAAAAAATTCCTATAAAATACGTAATTAGGGATCGAATCGTGAATGTCTGGGATAACGACAAATAGTCCTATCGTTGCACCATAATCCCGGGGGCTTATTGGGCAAGGAAGCAGCAGTGGTCGACGGTTTCTATCCTCGACCAAGAGCTGCATTTATCCTCCAACCATGTTTGAAAAAGAAATTTTCACATATGGTTTTGCAGCACGCATGAAGCTTCATGTGAAAGTTATTGTACAATTTGATGGACAAAAGTCGCATTCAACACCGCTTTCACCCTTTGTAAATGAATGGAAAAGGATGTTAGTTTCGGAATAGTTCCCTATGGATGAATTAAATGGCCACAATGCAAACAAGTACCATGTTCAAATTATATTAATCTCTATCGATGTTAGAGACTAAAACATTAAAGATGATGCACATGATATGACAAAAGAAGTTTAATTGATCATGTAGTGGAACATGCATACTCTGTGATCCTGTCGTGAAATAAAGTAGAAGTTCTAAGAGCTAGGTGGTCTCTCGAGTGTCGCGAGCTGCCGACCTGGCGCCGACCTGGCTCGGACTTGCGAGAAAGTGACCGTTAGCAAACCCGTCGGGGAATTTCTCCCAGTCAGGTCTGCCGACGGTCAAGTCAGTATCCGCAGGAAATATATGGAAGCAGCAGGAATAATAGTAGATGAGCGTGTAAATGCGCATATCTGCAAAACGAGGAGGGGAGGAGCTTATATAGCCGGGAGAGCTGACAATTCCTGTCTGTGTCAACGAGACAGGGGTATGGTATTTGTCAGCTCGTGAGAGAGCACCTAGAGGTGCCCCGGCATGATGCAGGGTGCTCGGATAGTACAACCGTACCGAGTCAGCAGGATGTCCATGTGTCATGAATGGGTAAGGCGCGCATCGCCCCCCGCGTCATGGTCGTACCCCAGGTGTCTTGATGGGCGGCAGCACATGGAAGGACTGGTTCGGAGACTGATGGACGACCGGCGGGTCCGAGTGGCACGACCCGGGTCAGGTGTAGTATAGCCGAGTGACACAAGGTATGCCATGAGTCGGGGGTTTGCCGAGCTATGTCTGCTTTACCATCTTCGGGTCCACTGGTTATCCGATTTACAGGGTGTTGAGGGCCGGGTTTCCCAACCTAGCCCAGGGTCGGGAAACTGGATTCGGTGGCTAAGTCAAAAGGTGCCCGGGATCAACCTGCCCGATCTCGACCGGGGTCGGTTGGTCGGAGGTTAGGGAGGGTCCCTGACTCGGGAATTCCCCTAGTGAGGTCTTCGTAGGCACATCTACTGCGCCTTCGTGGCGCCAGGCTGGCTGGCCGAGCTGGGCGAGCTACCTGTAAGTTAGGCCGGGATCATAAGCATCCCCCTCGAGTCTAGTCGAAGGAGGCGTTGAGTCTGACTGACTGGACTGCTACATCTTAGAACGAGCCTGGTGCACCCGAGTGACCTGGCTCCTGCCTGCTGACCCTGGTGGTTGCAAAAGCGCGTGCTGCCCGATCGACCGAACCGGTCACATCACCCTGTCTTTTCTATTCCAGCCCTCATTATGCCCGAGTAGATTCGGATCCCGCGCATTAATTACCATAGTTAACCACTAAGACACGTGTCCTCTGCCCATTGTTTTCCTGAGCAACGAGGGGTCTGCCGCCTGCTCGGGCGAATGATAGGCGTACACGTGCGTCACACCGCCTCGGGGACTCTTCTGGGCTCGATTGGACGGCTCGTGTCTTTTCCCACTTTGTCTCTGGCCCATCATCGGACAGTCAGCGTCGCTCTTTGGGCCCTATAAATAGGCATTGACCCTTTGGGGTTTACCATCGCTTTTTTCTCTCCGACCCCAACTTGCTGTCCTTTCGTGCTCTACTAGGGTTCCGGCGAGGTGTACGATTCCGGTCATCCTCTTCGGCTTGCTTGTTTCTCCCTTGGTTAGTCTCCTTTCTTCTTTTTATGGCTTCTTCCTCCCCTCCCTCGGACCCCTGGTATCTTACCACGGTGTCCGAGCTCGATTGCCACGAACTCGAGGAGATCCGAGCGGACTACCACATTCCACTCGACCACCTTCTTCAATTGTCCACTCCCTCCGATCGGCCTAAGACCCCTCCCCCTACTTACATCACTATCTCCCGGAACCATCTGCAGGTCGGGCTGCGTTTTCCAATTCACCCTTTCATCGCCTCTATCTGTCGCTTCTTTCGTATTTCTTTATCTCAGAGGCGGCAGGCGTTTGCTCCGGGACAATCGGAGCTGGGTCCGTTGAGGTAGCCCCAGTCGGGGCACCCTCCCTAGCCTGTAGCTCAGCAGCAATCCGAGCTTCCAGCTTGGCATCATCCAGGCCGAAGCCTTCCGCCAGGGCTACGACCAACATTGAGGAAACTACGAAAACAACACAAGCTTGGTCAGAACTAAAAAATGTTCGAAAGAAGCGCCACAATACTCACTGACTAGGGCTAGCCCGGGAGTCGGCATGGGGCTGAGGCCGAATGCAGAAAGGAGCTCCTCCCTCAGCAAGTGCACCCCGTGGAAGCGCCTATGTCTAGCTTGGATATTGCCGACTGGTAGGCCGGAGAGGTGCGATAGTACTTGGAAAGGGGAGGAGAGGAAGGAAGTTCCTCGACCCAGGCCGTGAGCCAGCTCGGGGTCGGGATGGGCTTAACAAAGAAGTAGCGCTCCTTCCATCCTTTGTTGGAAGAGGGAAGTTTTGTTAGAAAGGAGGTTTTGGCTCGGGTTTGGAAGAAAAAATCGCCCGGCTCCTGTTGTTTGGGATAGAAGAAGTAATGAAAGGATTCAGGTTGAAGGGAAATTTTATACAAGGTGAAGATGATAGCCGATTCGCACATCAGGCGGATGACATTCGGAACTAGCTGGGGCAAGGGTATGCGGAAGTATGTGCAGACTGAAGAGATGAACGGATGGATGGGGGAGCGGAGACCGGCTTGTAGGTGGTCTCGGGACAAGGCGATATAGCTGGAAGGGGTGGAGTCAGGGCGGTCGGTTGATTTGGGTAGGCGGAGTCTATGGTCGAAAGGGATTAAGAAGTCTGACTGAAGCTGATCCAGGTCATGAGTAGTAAGGACAGTTACCATGGCAGAATACCAGGGCGAGGCAGGGGAGGAGGATGAAGAAGGTGAATCCATGCGAAATCGAAAGGCGAAGAAACTAATCGAGGATGAAAGGTCGCTGGAGAAGGAAGTCGAAAAAGGAGGACTCGCCGAAACCCTAGCAGAGCTCGAAGCAGCAGCCGGACGGTGTCGAGGGTAAAACGCGATGGTAAAAACGGTGAAGTAAGAAGCCTATTTATAGGGGCCGGAGAATGATATCAACCGTCCGATGGCGAGCTGAGAAAAAGGCGGGCTCGAGCCGGAATTGTTCGATAGAGCTCGGGATAGCTCCCGAAACGACAGATCACACGTGCGGGTCGAACATTCGCGAAGAGGGGCAGCATATTCCTCGTTACTCGGAAAACGAATGGCTGATGGACACGTGTCCCCAGCCATTAAGGCTGCAATTAGAGAAAAGATATGCAATGATTCTGCGACGGGAAGGCGAAAAGGCATTCGATGAGACAACTTACCATCTGAGCGAGTCACTGGCTCAAGGTCGGCTACGGAAGCCGACCACAAGAACCAGTCACTCGGGTGTGCCAGGCTCGGGCAAGAAGGATAGTCCAGTCAGTTGGACTTGTCGTCTCCTTCGACTAGACTCGAGGGGGACGCTTATGATCCCGGGCTAGCTTACGTACAGCCTGGCCCGACAGCCTAGCGCCTCGTTAGTAGGAGATAGGTTTGTGGGCCTCGGGAGCCCATGGGATATAAGGCTTATATGGGCAGCTCGGCCTAGTTCCCTCGAGAACGAGAAGGAATAGGCTCGGGTAAAAGATAATCATCGAGATTAAGGGGGTCTGAAGCCCTCCAAAAGGCCCCCGAGGCTAGGAGGGCCTGGGTCGGGAGGCCCGAGTCCAAGAAGACTCAACTCACAGCGCCACTGAATCTCGGTTCTCCCGAGTAGGGGGAATCTCAAACTCAAAGCATTTTGAAGACATATGCAGCTATAAGCTTACACACCACTTGGATCAGTATCCCCGATCGGGCGCGTGGCGACCCACGTTCCTCAGAATCGGCTTGACCGAGCGTCCAGACTATCGGGGGCCTGGACCCGCGCGCCTCTCGGTTTGGCTCCCAGCCGACGCGTTGCAGCCCACGCTCCTGGGGTAAGCCCGAGCTAGGGGAGGCTTTATTTGATGTATCACCGAATCGCACCAATACTCTAGGCCCCCAGTCGACCTCCTCATCCCGTGCCCTCAGTCGGCACCGTTGCTCTAGGCCCTTAGTCTGCCTCCTCGTTCTGTGTCCACAGTTGGCATTCGTGTTTGAGGTATTGTTGTGACTCACCAGAACAACCACTCCCTGACACATGACCAGCATACGGAGTACGGGGTCGGCGCAGGTATGACATCATTCCGGCACTAGCCGCGAGTATCTCGCTGATGCCATGATCTCCCTGCCATATCCTAACCTCTCGTACTACGACCACCTACCTCTATGTCACATCGAGTGGCGCCCGATGACGCTGGCCTTTAAGTTGACAATGCCCTTTTCCTTATTCCGGTATGCGACATATTACCCTGCTACCTCTGGGCATGCCTTGCACTGTCCTCGCTACGGGACAAAAGGTGGCAGGCTGGACAGCAGCTGTCAGCTTCCCCGGCTATATAAGTCTCTCCACTCCACATGCCCGAGGTACGCGCGATAGTGTAATTTTACTGTTTTATTGCTTTCCTTTTGCTCCACAACCACCGGGGACTGAGTTGACCGTCGGAGTGCCTTGTCGGAGATTTTTTCCGACGGATTCTAACGGTCTTTATCTTATAGGCTAAGAGCGAACACCGGAATCCGCGTCAATAACTCGTGAGCTTCAGGAGACCATCTCACCCTTGGGAATCCACCTCACCTCGCGACAGGATCAATAATCATCTAAATTTTATAAATAAAATTAAAATTATAGTTAATAATATAAAATAAAAATAAAAATGTAAGAGAATGAATATGTCTATATAATGTGCATGTGATTTTTAAATTTCATAAATAATAAATTTTAATATTAAAATAAATATTAAATATCATATATATCAACCATATGAATTATATATTTTTGAGGAGATGTATACGTAGCGGAGTTAAAATAGATATGAATACTTTGAGTAAGAAGGGCTGATGTGATAGAAATCTATAACCGCATCAAACTGTGTTGACAGAGCTTCCTCTCACGACATGATCGACTCTGCAGATAATAATCCGACGAGACTTTTACGATGCTTAAATCATCATGACGTCCCAATGATAGACCAAAATTTTTTATAGAGTGAAAGAGAAAAAACAAGAATAGATAAGACATCATGAAAAAAATGAGAATCGTGGCCAATGTTTGTTTGTGGCCCGCCGGGCTCGATTAAAAGATCTCGGCCGTACTGAAATGCTCTGCCTAGTGACTCGATTCAGAGTGAAACGACAACTCAAACTAGTTCGACAATTCAAACTGGCTTGGCAACTCGGACTGGCTCGACAAATCGTGGCCCATGTTTGCTTGTGGCATGCCGAGCTCGATCAAAAGAGCTCGGTCAGACTAAAGGGCTCAGACTAATGATTCGACTCGGAGTGAAACGACAACTTAAACTAGTTCCACAATTCAAACTAACTTGACAGTTCAGACTTACTTGAGAACTCGACCAAGCGCGACTCGAATAATGATCACTCAACATGATGATGATTTACCCAAATTGAGATGGGGTTGCTTAGGCGTATCCTACCATCTAGAGTGAGATTGATATCGGTATAACATTTGATTGGTGGACCACTATTAAGTATGTGGTACCATTTTTGTATCGATAGAGTTGCATTTATGGCAAACATGCTTGGATGGATTCATAAATCAAATATATATACAAGCATTAAAATTATTAAAATATTACCACTGTTTAATAATATTTTCTAAAAAAAATACAATATCAGTAAATAAGGAAATTAAGGGGATGGTAGAATCTAAGGGACCAAAACCATCCTGCCTTATCCAATGCATGTACTTGGTTCTATAATCACAGGTAATAGCACACTCTTTTAACTCGATATTAACACCAACAACACTAATCCTAATCCTAATCCCGATAATCCTAATCCATTCAAGCAATGACAGAAGACAGATCCAACACATAATAGATCAACTAAAGTAGATAAGTTTGTTTGAATATTTGATAAGTTCCTCATAAACAGACATCAAAATAAATTATACAACAGCAGTGCTTGTAGAGCTTATGATATAAGTAATACACAACACTGTACATGGATATCACTGCTCTAATGAGCCTTCTTGGAGCTCCCTATGCAATCACTACAAAAAATACACAGGGAAGTTATAATACATTCTAAAGTAAAAGGCTAAAATGTTAATCTTGAGAAACTGAGCTCAACATTTCTGATGTATGTTAAATAAACTATACAAGCACATCAAAGAGGGGGGGGGGGGGGGGGGGGGGGGGGGGGGGGGTGGAAACTAGCAATTCTAGCCATTTAAAGGGTATCAAGAAGATTAACGGCGTCAATAGTAATTCCAAGGATGAGACTGAAGTATGAAACTGCAACTAGTTGACATGAGAAAGGTGAGAGAGTTACCTATTTATATCATAAGCAATTCAATGTTTCATATATGAATGTAATGAATGGATTTAAGTTGATTGCCACAGCAAGTTTATGTGGAAGAAGAGTAGCACACTGAACACCTGTTTTGAAGAATAGACGATCAACATCATTAACAATCCGCTGAGAGGGAAGATGGGGCAAGATAGGCATGATTGATATATATGCTCTACCTTGATGAGGAGTGATGGAACGAAAAACATTTGCCCAATATTAGTTTCACTTTTGTGGTGTTGCACTTGCATATTGCATATATGCGGTGTGATTACATTACATTATTAAGTACCATAAATCCTATTTTTCTTTCTCTCAATCAACCAGAACATCAAGTTAGCAATCAACACAAATGTTCTAAATGAATTATTCACCCTAGTATTTCTAAACCTACTTATTGTATGCAATTCTTTATCGCCAAGTTAACTTTGCTAGTTTATTTGTTTTATGGAAACAATAGACAATGTCCTAAATTCAGAAAATTAGAAACTCCAATACTACTGAACAACAGTCTTGTACATCTCCGACCTCAACAAAAAAATAGAATGGTGGTTAGGGAATTGTAGTACTTCTTCATTAAGTTTAATCCATGATCAAACATAAATCAAAGTAAATATTTTATCAATATCTAAAGTTAAGTGATCTTTATGACCTTGATAATTGATAAGCACTTAAATTATATGGTTCCTGTGTAAATTCCAGTTTTTACGGAACAATGAAAAAAAGAACTACATGACACTAAGACCAACTTTTGAGTCAAACTAGTTAAACTGACATGAGAAGACCTAGTAAATTACTAGTGGCAAGACAAAGCAATATGGTTATGTACCTTGTGAGGCTTCTCAGTAACAACTTGGTGTGACCTAGTTATTATGATGATGATGATTTTAAATACAGAAATAGTTAGACTAATAAAAGTTGCAGAAAACAATGTTTTAAGACAATTGCATCCTATATTTATTGTCTGTGTAATTAAGGAGCAGCAAGATTTCCCAATTTCAGACCACAAATTTGTAGCTAACCAAGAAAGCTGTCGTTGATAAACTTCAATTCAGAAGATAAATAAGGAAACAAAAATAATATTTCAAATAGGAGTTAGAGGAACAAACCAGAGCGTGCTAATAATATTATTAGCATCAAAAAATTATATCTTCATCCTTCCCAGCCCCAGCTTCTAGCAAATTGTAGGCTGACTTTATTGAGATTCCCTTCTTTAGTGAGATATTCTCAGCATGCTGCTCCTCAGCAAACTTCTTTGCAGCTTGCTCCTGACGCGCAATCTCCCGCTTCTTGTACCCCTGAATCTTCTTAAGACGGAAGAAATCCTCTCGCTCAAGTTCATCGAGTTCTGCCTTGATGTAGCTAATGGTGTTCTCAAGCCGTGGCTTGACAACATTCTCAAGGGCATTAACCCTCCTGTTAGTGGTTTTAATGGCTTCATCAAGGGTAAGGAATGAGGTCTGAAGAGAAGCAAGCTCAACAAGAACCTCAATCGCTTTGACAAATGCAACACGACAAGCCTGAATCTGCTGCCCACCACGTGCTAGACCAGTAAGATTAGACTTGGCATCCCCAGCACCATGGTCCACAAAGTGCTCAAAGCGGGGTAGCTTGACACCGGCAACATTCTCCTGGCGGGATCTTACCCTAAGAGATGCAGATTTAACGGACTCAAGCACAACATGCTTTATATTGTCTCCAGCAACATATTTAACCTCAGTGAGCGCAAAGGAGGAGCTGCGCATAATGTCACCCATGGACTCCTTCGTGGAAACAATTTGCTTCAAGATGGCGCGAAATTGCACTGTGAGGGCATCACTCTTCTTCTTGAGAAGAGCATGGCCTCGGGTGGCACCAACAAGCCGAGCCTTCATCACACCAAGCATTGTTACTGTTGGGACCACAGTCAAACGCTGATCTTGACCAGACATCCTTCCTTTTATTACAGTTTTCCCAAGGAACTATAGTTTTCTATGATGAATCTTGCCACTAAAATGGATCAGGAAAGCAACTAGGATTTGCCTCTTCCTGTTAAAGATTTAACAGAATCAGTGGGGGTCTGGATTATAACAGTTGGGAGAGAAAATAACTATTAACTGAATAAAAAGAAAGAATCACTACTAACATATACAGGATTCTCAAACAACACCTAATAACACAACACTCCATGTATATAAAACCTATACTAAATGCAAAACCATTACAAAATAATCTTTAGTTTGGTTCAATTACTATATCAATTTGGTTTGGTCTAGGTTATGATGGTAATGGATGGAGTAATTATCAGGCATTTCAATCGTCATCAAGTTAGATAAAAAGGAGTAGATGGGAGAGAAGAGAGACAAAGTGTAGAGAAGGGGAGGGGAGTCTGTTGATATATAAAATTGACAGGCGACCTTAAGTGGATGTGTGTGTGTGTGTGTTACCGAATTGAGAGATAATGTTCTGATATTTTCTAATAAAAATAGTACCACTGGATGTGTGTGTGTGTCTTTGAAATGAATTACAGTTAGGGTTACATCTAATCAACAATAAGAGACAATTAAGGTTAAAAGTATAGAGAGAAGAAAGTGAAAAGAAAATGCTGAGGATCATCGAAGAAAAGGTGAAATGGTTTCATCCAATCTCTACATGTCATTATATCCCTTTGCCCAATCAAATTCCTAGTAATAAAAGAACAGTGCAGTGCAGAGCTCTCCCAATGAAGAGTCTTGGGAGGGTTAACACACAATCATTACTTTGCATATTGAAACATCTATTACATGACTTGAATGGTGATCATCTTGATAATAATTGAAGATCCTTATGGCTGTACCACAAATTCCAAATCCTTTTCTGTTTTGTCCTGGTTAGGTTCCCATTATATTGGTGGTTTGGTTTTACCTTTAGGTGATAAGATGTTGGTTGTTAAAGAAACATGAACTAAAGAAATCTAAACAAAGTAGAGATCAAAATGCTAAGATAGATTGTGGGATTACCAGAAAGAAATTACTGGGAGCAATTAAGCGTAGCATTGATATATGATAAAACAATAAGAAAAAAAAACATGTCCAAAAGTAACCAACCAACCCTATAGTTAGATAAGTTTAATCAATTGGAGTGGATCGTTAAGATTTAGAGGGAGACAAAAGGAAATCTTAGTTAGTATAATAAATGATCTAACTTAATTTGAGAATCAATAGTAGTACACCTTTACATAGAGCAAAATGATCGAGAATATTCATGTAGTCGATCACAATAGTGTAAGTAACTGAGTTTTGATTTGGCCAACTGAGTCAAGTTAGGTCGTGTTGTGTTTGATCCCTATGTCTAAGTGTGCAGGAGCTTAGGAGCGCAGGAAGTCGAGCGGAAGACACAACAGTCTAGAAGGATGGCACGGAAAGGGAGCCGACAGGCTCGGTGCATCCGAGAGACTCGGAGGTATGCGGAAGAGTATGCCGGTGGAGCTAGAAGGATGCGTGCGACGTTCGAGGGACGAGAAGCCAGGGGAAGCATGCTCGATGAGAAGGCCGGAGGAGGGTTCAGGTGAGCCCAACTCTGGAAGGCCCGAGATCACCCAAGAATACCTGCTAGAAGACTAGTCAGCAAAAAGCTGACCAAAGTCAACACGGGCGCCCGTGTTCCCGGACGCTCCAGTAAATACAGGCGCTCGAGAAGCCAAAGTTCATCCAGAAACAACCGTTAGCGAACGTTGTGATGTGGATAACTCCTGAGTCACGTGTCAGGTGCCCCTATGCACTCGGGCGCCCGGATAGGGCCACATCAGCAACCGACTAAACTTCAGTGGGGCTATAAATAGATCTCCAGAACTCAGTTGCAATCATCAATCCACTGTACACGAATTTCCTTGCTTAGTTTTCATTGTCTCTCTGAGTTTTTCATTGTGTAAGAGGCTTCTCCACCCCAAGGAGTATATTTGGAGAACGAGCTTTACTTTGCCTTGGATTAGTAACCTTCCTAGTTGCAAACCAAGTAAATTGGTTGTCTCTTTTTCTTTTGTTTAGTTAATTCCTATGTTATTATCTTGCTTGTAATATAACGTCCATCTTTGTTAAAGCAAAACAAAAGATCGTTTTTATTTTTCAGGGGCAAATCACCCCTTCTTGCCGACCGGACGATCCCCAACAACACAATAGTTGGGACAAACAGCAAATTCGATAGTTAAACGAGTTGAATTGATTTGAGTGGAAGGTCAAGAAGTAGAGTGAGAAACTTGTAGCAATCAACTATATAAGATCAGCGATATGGATCTCATCCCTCCATCTAAATAGCAGATTTACACAAGAATAACATTCGATAATCGATCTATTAAATCGCATCGTTGGTTTGAAATAATAATAATAATAATAATAATAATAATAATAATAATAATAATAATAATAATAACAACAACCACAACATGAACAGGGCTGTAATTTGATCAAACTATACGAATCCAGCACCTCTGAGCACGAAATGAAGAAAAAAATGAAAATTTCTTGGGCTCCAAGAGATTTCTTCAAGGTAGAACACGAGAAGGAACAAGGACGCAACTCACCTGACTCAGAAGCAGAAGAAGAAAGTTGGAGAGGATCAGGAACAAGCCGAACTGTGGAACTGCCTGGGGTGATCGATCCGGAAGCAACTGGAGGCGGATGACAAAAAGACCGCGCTGGATCGGGAGATCGACGGCGAGAAGAACGGAGATGGTGGAGAACGGGAGGAGGAGTTGTCGGCAGAAGACGGTGGATACGAAACAGGGAAACGTGGCAAGATGTGAGACAAAATAAATTAAATTAAAATAGTGCATTTTCGATAAAAAAAAATTATAAAAATATTTAAAATGGATACTATAACGTTTTCAGACAATAATTACTAGACGTATTAAATTAAATTATTTTTTTAAAAATAACTACTACGGTTATATTAAAATCTATCAAAATTATTCAAATTTAATTAAAATAATTTTAATACCGATCTCGGCCTAGCTCAAGTGTAGCTCGGTTAGCCAGCCTGACGCCACATCAGGATTGGGTCGGGATCGGGGTCCTCAGAGTCCAGGCAAACCGAGTGGCCCGAGTGAGCAGTCGGGCCGATATAGCCTGACCCGGCCCACTCGGGAACATCGAGAGGTCGACCTCGACTCAGGTGCACACGGCGTTAAGGAACGCCCAACTTCGAGCCAGAAAATTCCCAACACGGGGAGTTCCCAAGCCGGAGAATTCTTGAACCCCCAACCACCCGACCCTGGGGCTAGGTCGGGTGGGTCGATTCCGAGCGCTCCTGACTCGGCCATAATGGTCGTAGGGTCGGAGTCCACTCGGCGTCGTCGGTCGGCGCTCTCATTCGAGATTTGTTGCAACCCTCGGGAATACCTACTCTCTGACACAATATTAACAGGGAAGGTATGGGAGTCAGCGCAGGCCTGACATCGTTCGTGCTCGAATCGTAAGTATCTCGCTGACACGATGATCCTTCTGTCATACCCTCATACTCCGTACCACGACAACCTTCGCTTGTGTCAGACCGAGTGGCGTCGGACGGCGCCCGTCAGCGGGCTGACAGTGCGCCTTGCCTTATTCCTGTGTGCGACACCTTACCCTGCCACCGCACATTGCACCTTGCCCTGTCCCCGTATACGACAAAAGGTGGCAGGCTGGACAGAAGTTGTCAGCTCCTTCGGCTATAAAAGCCCCTCCGCTCTCCGCTTCGCAAGTACGCGCGCTATAGTGCTTTCATCCATTGTTCCATTGCTTTGCTCTATTCTTGGGGGGACTAACTTGACCGTCGGAGGGATTTGCCGGGGACTTTTTTCGACAGGTTGCTAATGGTCACTTTTTTACAGGTCGGAGCCAACATCAGTGGTATTCGGTCCACTTCACTCTTGGGAGTCCACCTCACTCTGCGACATGATCAAATTTGGCGCTAGAAGGAGGGCCTTTCTGCCTGATCGAGAGTGCACGATGGAATATCCCAACTGAGTAACAGTGACCGTCACTCCCAAGGAGTATGAGCTCTTGTTGGTTGCTTGAGCCTAGAAGACCCCACAGAGGCAGGGGCAAGTCGGCAACCCAGCAACACGGCTTCCTGAGCCTTCGACGTTGGGTCACTCAGGAGGTCGGGGCATGTTACCCGACCGGAAGGAGGGTCGGTTCCTTTCCCTGCCACCTTTTACAAAGCCCGGGACGGCGAGACTCACTCGCCACCCGCTGAGGCGTCTGCCTCCAGTCAGACGCACCGACCACGATTAGACAAGGGGAAGTCCCTAGCCGACCCGACCCCGCCTTCCCTGGTACGCTGCCCCTTCTCCCAGCATATCCTCGAGGATCCGGTCCCCAAGCACCTCCGGTTCTTCACCATACCGGAGTATGTTGGAACAACCGACCCCAAGGAGCATCTAATGAAGTTTGAGAGTGTGGCCCAACTGCACCAATATCCCGAGGGAGTGAAATGTCGAGCCTTCCTGACGACGGTCTCGGGACTAGCTCAGCGATGGTTCGACCGACTCCCCAACGGGTCTGTGGCGAACTTTGAGGAGCTTAGGAGGATATTCTTCCAGTACTTCACTAGTAGTCAGAGGCATCACAAGACAAGCCTCAACCTATTCGCGTTGAAGCAAGGCCCAAAGGAGTCACTCCGGGCCTACATCAAGAGATTCAATAGAGTGATACTAGATGTGCCGACGGAGTCACTCCGGCTGTCAATTGATAAATTCCGGAAGCCGCCGAAGGACTTCGACAGCCTGTTAGGGAAGGCTGTCAAATATATCAATGTGGAGGAAGCCAAGCCGCTCGGAAGAAGGAGATGGTTAACACACCGACCAGAGCCCCGCTCAAAACAACCGATCCCCGGGCAGGCCCATCCATAGTCCGAGGGGAGCAATCGACCGAGCGGGAATGGATCGCGTAGGCACGTGCAACAGGTGGCCCAGGGGTGCCTGCCGACCCGCTGGAAATCCTACTGCGTGTTCCATAGAGCAACACACACAACACGGAGGAGTGCTGATAGGCTGGTCGAGATCGGGCTCCTGCCGCGCGAGGACAAGGGTGTCAGGCCTCCCCGGGACGCGGATCGAGTCGGGTGGGGGGGGGGGGTCCGACCACCGCCCCAACAGCCGAGGAACCTAGGCGGAATCCCTCGACTGCTTGCAATTTGTTTCCGCAAGAGAAGCGGGCCATGTCCGAAGAAATGGATGAGAAGCAGGCCAACCGATAGAATGTCATCCGAGGGGGAGTTCATGTGATCTCGGGCGGGCCGATCGGGGGAGACTCCAACCGAGCCTGAAAGGCGCAGGTGCGCCGACTAGAGATTCGCCAAGTTGGCACTAGCGCTGCACAAGCACAAGGGCCCCAGATCAGCTTTGGCCACAAGATCTACAGGGACTGGAGGTCCCACATGACAACACCCTGGTCATCACTGTCGTGATCGCCAACTACCAGGTCCACCGAACCAAAGTGGACACGGGTAGCTCGATCAACATTCTATACAAGAAGGCCTTCGACCAGCTGCAGATCGAGCCATCCCAGTTGGAGTTGGTGGCCACCCCACTATTCGGGTTCATGGGAAACCAGGTACAGTCAATCAGGCAGATTCGCCTAGTCATCTCCTTAGGCGAGGAGCCACTGAAGAGAACCAGATGGTTTACTTTTTTGATAGTGGACGCTCCCTCGGCCTACAACGCGATCTTGGGCCGACCGGTCCTTAATGAGTTTCGGGCAGTTACCTCAACCTTCTACCTCAAGATTAAATTCCCAGTCGGCGACCAGGTCAGGGAGGTTAGAGGAGATCAAAGGGTGACCCGTCGATGCTATGTGGATGATATCCGAGTTAAGAGTCATAAGGCTCAACGTGCATCCCCTAGCTGCAATATGGTGCAAGCTTCTCCTTGGGCCGAGTTGCATGAAGATAAGGAGGAGGTTCAGCTGCTTCCCGACCGGGTAGAGGCCCGAGTCAAGATAGCCACGGACCTACCGAGTGAGCTGAAGGAGCCGTTGCTGGAATGCCTGACTAGGAACCAGGATGTATTCGCCTGGTCGGTGAAAGAACTGAAGGGTGTCCGACCGGAGGTTGCCGAGCACCACCTTCACGTATAGCCTAACGCTTGGCCGGTCAAGCAGAGGAAGCGAGACTTCAGCACGGAACAAAATAAAGTCATCTGGGCTAAAATTGAGAAATTGCTGATGGTTGGGCACATCTGAGAAGTCCAATTCCCGGTCTGGCTAGCCAACGTAGTCCTGGTGGCCAAGCCCGACAATAAGTGGAGAGTCTGTATTGACTTCCGAGATCTCAACTGAGCATGCCCAAAGGATTGTTATCCTTTGCCTTGGATTGACCAGATGGTCGATTCGACTGCTGGGAGTGAGCTCATCTCGATGCTGGACGCTTACCAGGGTTATCACCAAGTACCTCAGGCGGTTGAGGATCAAGAGAAGATCAGCTTCATCACAGCTGATGACACCTATTGCTACACGGTCATGCCGTTCGGGCTGAAGAACACTGGAGCCACCTACCAGAGAATGATGAACAAGGTATTCCGTTTGCAGATCGTCCGAAACATTGAGGTATATGTGGACGACATACTGATCAAGTTGAGCCGAGCGGCGGACCTGGTGTCGGATGTGGAGGAGACATGTCAGACCCTGCACAGGTATGGGCTCAAACTGAACCCAGCCAACTGTCTTTTTGGAGCTCGGAGTGGAAAATTCCTTGGGTACATAGTCACCGAGAGGGGCATCGAGGCCAACCCGAGCAAGGTCAAAGCCCAACTCGACATGCCCCCACCGCGAAACCTCCGAGAGGCACAGAAGCCCACCAGGTGAATCACAGCTCTCTCCCGCTTCATCTCCCGATCCACCGAGCGAGGATTGCCCTTCTTCAAGACCCTCAACCAAGCCACCAAGTTCCAATGGGACGTTGACTGCGACAAGGCATTTGAAGAGTTGAAGATATATCTCGCCGAGTTGCCAGTGTTGGCTAAGTCGGAGGTTGGAGAAACTTTGTGTTTATACTTGGCAGCCTCGGCCGAATCAATCAGTATAGTGCTGGTTAGGCAAGATGAGGCCAAGCAGCAGCCAATGTATTTCTTTGCTCATCTATTGAAGCGTGCCGAGTGCCGATACACGTCACTCGAGAAGTTAGCTTACGTCCTACTGTTAGCTGCGAGAAGACTCCGACCATATTTCCTAGCACACCCAATCGTGGTCTTGACTAATAGTCATCTGGGTTGGGTGGTTTCAAATCCAGAGGCGTCAGGGTGACTAATCAAGTGGACGACTGAGCTGAGTGAGTATGACATCCGGTATCAAGCTCGGCCAGCTATTAAAGCACAAACTTAGCTGATTTCCTAAGTGAGCTGCACTCGGAAGAAGGTGAAGAGGCATGACAAGTCTATGTGGATGGATCGATAGCTCGGCAGGCAGCGACATTAGCATCCTGATGGTGTCATCAAGAGGAGAACAGCTGCACCTATCGGTCTGACTGGGAGTATCGAGCCACAAACAACGAGGCCGAGTATGAAGCCCCTCATAGCTGGACTACAAGCGGCCAAGCACGTAGGCGCCACTCGGTAATACTGTACTCCAATTCTCAGTTGGCCACTCAACAGCTCGCCGGTCGGTTCGAAGTTAATAGCGAGCGGTTACAAGCCTTCGTGGAAGCCTACGAGAAACTAAAAGCTGGATTCCAGGAGGTCCAGCTACAGAAGATCCTGAGAGAAAGCAACCTGCGGGCGGACGAGTTAGCTAAATTGGCCAGCTCGGTAGGTTCTTGGGTACTTCCCTAACAAAGCAGTCAGACAATGATGGTGATGCACATCCAGCAGCAGGCTGAGTTGGAGCTCGGGACGGATTGGAGGGCACCGCTCATTGCTTACTTACAAACGCGGTCCTCCCGGCCGACCGGGAGGAAGCTCGACTCTTACGGAAGCGAGTGGTCCAGTACTCCTTGGTCGGGGATGCATTGTACAAAAGAG
>JAGFNQ010000922.1:164820-248723 GCA_024364735.1 Boesenbergia rotunda
TTGGAGAGCGCCGCTCGTCGCTTACCTGACAAACGGGGCCCTCCTGGTCGACCGAGAGCAGGCTCGACTCCTGAGAAAGCAAGCAGTCCAATACTCCCTGGTCGGAGATGCGCTATACAAAAGAGCCTTCGTCGGCCTCTACTCAAGTGCTTGGGCGAAGAAGATGTCGAATATGTGTTAAAAGAAATACATATGGGGATCTGTGGAAGCCACGTCGGAGTTCGGGCTGTGGCTTGAAAAGCACTGCTTTCAGGATATTACTGGCCGACCCTGCAGAAGGACGCTGACCGGTGGAAATGATGAAGACGTCAGTGGTCTCCTGCCCGTTCGACCAATGGGGCATGGACATAGTGGGGCCCTTCCCGACTGTTGTTGCACAAAAAAGATTTTTTCTAGTGACTGTGGATTACTTCTCCAAGTGGATAGAAGTAGGGGCCTTGACACGCATCACTGAGCAAGTTGTTATCAAGTTTTTGTGGTAGAATATCTTGTGCCGGTATGAGATTCCCCATAAGCTGGTCTCGGACAACGGAAGACATTTTGAGGGTCGAAAAATATAGGAATGGTGCTCGGCGTATGACATTCAGCAAGCCTTTACATCTGTAGCATATCCCTAGAGCAATAGCCAGGCAGAGGTGGCCAATCGGGAAATCTTGAGAGGCTTGAAGACTAAGCTCGACCACGCGGGCGACACCTGGGTCGACGAATTGCCGAGCGTCCTGTGGGCTCAGCAAACCACACTAAGAGAAACCACGAGCCACACACCCTTCCAGCTGGTCTACGGAAGCGAGGTTGTGGTGCCTGTTGAAGTCGGGTGCGAGTCCGACCGGCGGAAGGCCTATGATGAAGATAACTCGGAAAGAAGGCGTTTGGAGATGGACCTGGTCGAGGAAATCCGAGAGAAGGCAGCCGCTCAGATGTTTGCCTACAGCCAAAGAAGGAAGCAGAGATATAATCGAAAGGTGTTGCCGAGGGCGTTCTGGGTCGGCGACCTCGTCTGGAAAAGGATAAAGCCAGTCGGGGATGTCAGCAAATTAGAGCCTCAATAGAGGGGACCCTTCAAGGTTATCCAGAAGCTGGCTTCCGGAGCATACTACCTAGAGAACGAGCAAGGAAAGAAGCTCGATCGACCCTGGAGTGCTATTTATCTCCAACCATATCGAGAGTCAGAATGAGGGTCTGTGAGATGATTATACTGCATAACTCTGTAACGATAATGGAAGGCTAAGATTCTCATGCAGCTTGCAGGCACTCCAGACTCTCGCTTCTGAGCGAGTTATAAATGGGCATGCTCCCGTGCACCCCTCGTCTCGGCTCCCGATTGGGACGCGTGACACCCACGCTCCCTGGGATTTAGCCAACGAGTGTCCAGACTCTCGCCTCTGAGCGAGTTATAAGTGGGCATGCTCCCACGTATAACTTGGCTCGGCTCTCGGTCCGGACGCGTGACGACCCACGCTCCCTAGGATTTAGCTGACTGAGTGTCCAGACCCTCACCTCTGAGCGAGTTATAAGTGGGTATGCTCCCACGCACTCCTCGCCTCGGCTCCCGGCCCGGACGCGTGACGACCCACGCTCCCTGGGATTTAACCGACCGAGTGTCCAGACTCTCGCCTTTGAGCGAGTTATAAGTAGGCATGCTCCCACGCACCCCTTGGCTCGGCTCCCGGTCCATACGCGTGGCGACCCACGCTCCTTGGGATTTATCCGACTGAGTGTCCAGACTCGCCTCTGAGCGAGTTAAGTGGGCATGCTCCCACGCACCCCTCGGCTCTCCTCCCGGTCCGGACGCGTGGAGACCCATGCTCCCTGGGATTTAGCCGACCGAGTGTCCAGACTCTCGCCCCTGAGCGAGTTTTAAGTGAGCGTGCTCCCACGAACCTCTCAGCTCGGTTTCCTGATCGGACGCATGGCGACCCACACCCCTAGAGGTCGACCCGACCGAGTATGCAAACTCGCACCTTCCGAGCAAGCAACGTTATACTTGACTTAGTCGAATGCGTGGTGATCCACGTTCCTTAAACGTAATTCGACCATGTGTGCTTAGTCCCTCGAGCGGCTATTCAATGTGAAGGCCAATCCCGAGCCTTAACTTAAACGAGTTTTGCGTTCTTTGGTCGGGTTAGACGAGCTGGCCTCGGGAAGAATGGAATACGGTGGGGGACTCGAGTATCTGTCTGGGCCACCAATACTTAGAAACAAAAAGATAACAAACACACACGACAATACGCAGAAAGAAGTGAAATTGCATTCAAACTATTGAGTTCATTACAAAAATTAGGCAAGTCTCTACAAGGAAAACAAAAAGAAAAGAAAAACAAAAACCCGACCCTCACTTGAAGGGTCGGAGAGCCTCCTCCGGTATCTGCTAGGTCAAGCCTGAGAACTTGACCATGCTGAGGGGTATGTCGGGGGCGAGTTGTCTGCCTTGCTTAAGCTGCTTGAAGGTGCTGAGCAGCTGCTGCTTGACCATCGGGCGCAGCCTCTCTGACAGCTCGCGGCTGAACTCCAGAGAGTTGATGTACTCAACCCTCCGAGCGTCCCACCGAGCTGCCTCCCCCGCCTTATATGCCCGGAGCTCTTCAAGCTCCGACTGAGCGGCCTCCCAAGAAGACTGCTACCCCGGAGTTGGCTCAGTTCTTCGGCCCCGAGCGTTGAGTTCTTCATCCCGATCGGCCAGCTGGGTCATCAGGGAATTGGCCTTCTCGACTTGGGCTAGTAGTTCCCGCTCCTTGGCCGCCAGATCGGAGCGCAGAGACGAGGCCGACTACGACGCCTCGAGGAGCTCCGCCTTGGCTTTTGTGAGCTCGTCTCGAGCCTGAGCCTCAAGGGCCCAGGCCTTGCGTTCCATATACTCCAAATTAGAGACCCGGAGGTGTGCTTGGGCGACCGCTGTGTCAGCCGAGTCAACCTGTGCCTTGGTGACTTCCAGCTGCTCCTCCGAGTTAGCCAGGCGGTCTTTCAGGGCTATGATCTCAGCCCGCAGATCATTTAGGGTCTCCTGGTTGGAGACCAATTGAGCGTGCCGGAGATAAGCCTCTAGCCGCTCCACTAGGCACTCCGCTCGGTGCCTAACCCGGAAGTGGGCTATGAGGGAGACAACCAGGCTATAGGTGGAACCATAAACTTGCAAGCATCAAAACATATCTCATTACCGAGTCAAGGAGGAACGTAAGAAAAAATACAAGTGCAAAACAGACATACCTGACTAGCCTCGGACAGGAACGCGTTCGCTCGGCTAGTAGGGCCCTGGTAGTTAACTTCCCGAAGGCCCTGAGAGAAGTGGTCGGCCAAGGGTCCATATAGATCTCCTGGGCCCGCTCGGCCCGCTCATCAGTTGGCCTCTCCAGGCCCATGGCAGTGTCGACACGGGAAGGCATGACCAGGTGTAGCGGCCGATTGCTCGGACCTTCTGCAGGCGGGGAATGGAATCCCCCTGGATCTGCGGCACCGGCGCGCTGGACGAACCCGCCCGAGCCAGAGCCGGGGGCGGGGCTGAATGTCTGGCCGCCGTCTTCTTCTTCTTCGGCCGGGAACTAGTAGAGGCCCTGGCTGAAGTAGCAGTCGGAAGTGCCAGCTCCGAGTCAACGCCTCGGTCCCGTCGGCGCCTCAGGACCAAGGGCTGGTCCTCTACCTCTATGGGCTCCGGGTAGGCAGTCTGCGCCGCTTCAGTGCCCGAGGGAGAAGATACGTTGATGGGAGCCGAAGCTAGGGGAGCTGCTTCTCGTTGGGCTAGTTGCTCGGCGACCCGAGATTCTAGCTCGGCGTCGTCCAGGCCGAACCTCTCCTCTAGGGCGGTCGCAAGCATCATATTTGCTGCAAAATAGCAAAGGTTTAGTTAGCTATAAATATTCAAAGGACGGAATAGAAAGCTTACCAAGTGATCGGGGTCGGCGAAATGACACTTGACTGAGCCAGAACACGTACAGGATGTCTTCGCTGAGTAGGTGGACCCTGTGGAAATGTCGACCCCTGATTTTAGACAGGGCCGACTGGTAAGAGGGAAGGGATCGGTAGTTCTTGGGGAGAGGAGGAGAAGGAGGTAGGTCAGAGATCCAAGAGGTAGGTCAGCTCAGGGCCAGGGTGGTGTTTATGAAAAAGAAACACTCCTTCCAACCCTTATTCGAGGTCGGATGTTTCAATAAAAAAGAAGTTTTGGCTCGGGCTTAAAAGAAGAAGTCACCCGGCTCCTGCTTCTTAGGGTAAAAGAAGTAATAAAAGATTTCAGGCTCGATGGGGATATTGTATAAGGTAAAGATAACTACCGAGCCGCACATCAGGCGGATGGCGTTCGGGGCCAGCTGGGAGAGAGGGATTTGAAAGAAGCGGCAGATGGAAGAGATGAAGGGGTGGATCGGGAAACGAAGCCCGGCCTGAAAGTGGTCTCTGGAGATCGTGATGAAGCTAAGTGGGGCGGTCTCGGGTCGGTCGGTCGGTCAGGTCGGGCAAGGTAGCTAGGATCGAGTGTTAAATCGTGGGATCGCACGATTCTACGAATCCACTCCTCGCCAGCGAGCTCGATCCCAGCTCCAGGTCGTCGTCAACGCCACGCCGTGAGATCGCCGAGCGAAAGCGTGGGATCGTGGGATCGCAGCGATTCCAGCGATTCGGACGATCCAAAAAAAAGAGATTAAATGTAAGTTACTTGCCTGATTTAGCCGAAAGCCCTAATTTCTCGCGACTTCTCCTGCCCTCACCCGTTGCCGCCGCAGTAATCGCCAGCGCCAGCCTTTGTCGAGCATATCGCCACCGCCATCTTCTTGCTGCGCCGCCACAAGCAGTCGCGAACTCGCGCCAGTCGCCGACGTCGCTCGCTCGCCTCAGTCGCGCACTCGCGCCAGTCGCCGCCGTCTCCCGCTCGCCCGCCCGCTGCGTAAGTTTTATCTGTTTTTTTTCTCTTTTATTTCCGCCTGAGCCCGTTTCCGCCGATTTTTTTTTTCTTTTGTTTTTTTTCTTTTGTTTTCTTTTACTTTTTTTCCACCGCAGGCTTTTTCTTTTGTTTTCTTTACTTTTTTTTTCCGCCGGCAGTCTTTTTCTTTATTTTCTTTTTCTATTTTGTCCTTTTCCTCTCTTTATTCGAGTTCTGACATTTTTTTCCTTTTTATTTTTTTTCAGAATTTGTTTTTATTTTCGAAATTTAGGGTCAAATAATCTAGATGATAATTTATCTCTTATCTATATGTTTATATTATTTTCAGCTTATTTGCTATGGAAAGTTTTCAGAATACTGATGTAGGGGGCAATGGATGTTCTGGTGGAGGGGATAATAGAGGTTCTGGTTCAACTCCTCAATCTGAAAGTGGAAGTGTTGCTGGGTTTGAGAATGTATCAGTTAGAGGAAAAAAAGCTCCTAAGAATGCACCTGGAAATAGAAGTGATATAGGTTGGAATCATGGAATTTCTATTGATGGGAATACTAGAAAAATCAAATGCAAACACTGTCATAAGGAGATTACAGGGGGAGTTTATAGATTAAAACATCATTTGGCTGGAACTCAAAAAGATGTGGGAGCATGCACTTCTGTTAGTGATGAGGTAAGAAAACAAATGTGGGATATTGTGGTTGGTTTACAAAAAAATTTGATCATGAAATCAAGGGATAATGAGGAAGAATTAGCAGGAAATAATGATGAACAAAGTCATCATTCTTCAATTGGTGAGAAAAGGAAGGGAAAAGAAATAGAGACTCCTGCAAGCCTATTCAAGAAAAGAGGAATTAGCACTCAAGCCACAATTAACACTATATTTAAGAAGAACTTAAGGGAGGAAGCATGTGAAGAAATTGCTTTATTTTTTTACAATAATGCCATAGCCTTTAATGTGGCAAGGAGTGAAGAATATGAGAAGATGTTTGAAAAGGTTGCTCGGCATGGAATAGGATTCAAACCACCTTCTTACACTGAGCTAAGACTCAAATATTTGAAGAAAAAGGTAGATTCAACCATGGAGATGTTAGAGGAACATAAAGCTCATTGGAAGAAAACAGGTTGCACAATTATGACAGATGGTTGGACAGATAAGAGGAGGAGAACTATATTAAATTTTTTAGTGAATAGTCCTAAGGGGACTGTTTTCTTGAAATCTATTGATGCTTCACATATTTGCAAAACAGCTGATAAAATATTTAAGATGATAGATGATGTTGTTGAGGAAGTGGGTGAGGAGAATGTTGTGCAAGTTGTGACAGATAATGCAGCTAACTATAAAGCTGCGGGACAGATGTTGATGGAAAAGAGGAAGAAGCTTTATTGGACACCTTGTGCAGCTCATTGCATTGATTTGATGTTGGAGGATTTTGAGAAAAAGTTAGAGCTTCATAAAGAGACAATTGCCAAAGGAAGAAAAATTACAACTTACATTTATTCAAGGACTTCTCTCATTTCCGTATTACAATACCATACCAAAGGAAAATATTTAGTGAGATCGGGCATGACTCGTTTTGCCACATCCTACCTCACTTTGGGTAGCCTTAATGAGAAGAAGAGTGCATTAATAAGAATGTTTACTTCGGATGAATGGAAATCAAGTAAATGTTCCAAGACAAGGGATGGGAAGTTTATTGAAGCTGTTGTTTTAGATAGACTCTTTTGGAGGGACATTATTATTTGCTTGAGGGGTGCTTATCCTCTTATTCATGTGTTGCGCTTAGTGGATTCAGATGAGAAACCAGCAATGGGATATATTTACGAGGAAATGGATCGTGCTAAAGAAAAAATACAAAATGCTTTTCAAAGTGTTGAAAGGAGGTAAACTATTTAATTTGTCATTTCTAGATAATGTAGTTTAGTTTAATTTAATTATTTTAGTGGTTAATTCAATTTTTCTATTTTATAGCTATATGCCTTTATGGGAGATCATTGATGCAAGATGGGATAGTCAACTCCATAGGCCATTGCATGCTGCAGGCTACTACCTTAATCCACAGTTACATTATGGTCCTACATTTAAGAGTGATTATGAAGTTAAAAGAGGACTATATGATTGTTTGGAGAAAATTGTGGGGGATCCAACTGAAATTACCAAGATCGATGCTCAACTTGAAGATTTCAAGAGTCGAGGTAAATTTTTTGGTAGGGAAGTAGCCAAGGCTGCCCTAAATACCAAAACTCCAGCACAATGGTGGGATTCTTATGGGGATGAGCATCCAGAGCTTCAAAGGTTTGCTATTCATGTGTTGAGCTTGACATGCAGTTCATCGGGATGTGAGCGGAATTGGAGTGCCTTTGAAATGGTAAATATTTTAAGTTTTAACCCATAACCATGATTTGTATTATATTTTACTTTTAGAATATTAGAGTTAGTTGTCAATTGCTATGGGTTGATTGCTATTACATTTGTTCAGGTTCACACAAAGAGGAGAAATCGTTTGAAGCAAAAAACTATGAATGATGTTGTTTTTGTGATGACCAATTCAAGATTGTCTAAGAAGAAGCAATCAAGAAATCCTATTGAGTATAATCTTGATGATTTGGACTCCGATGAAGAATGGATTGTGGAAAATGAGGATGCATTGGAAAGCTTAGAGGATTTGGATATCCCAAACGATTTTAACTTGGGTGTTGGGGAAGGTGGTGGTAGAGGTGGCGGCCCTTTGGAAGATTTGGAGATTCCTCCTCTAGATGATGATGACTTTGATGACCTTCTTCGAAGAGATGACAATGAACATGGTGGGGACCACCTAGCAGATGATGAATATGATGATCATAACGTTGATGATTTGCTTTAGATGAGATTATATTAGTTTGGTTGTTTTCTTTATCAAAAACTTGTAGGCTTATTGCATTTTATGCTATGGTTTATGGATTATGACTTATAAGTGTATGACTCATGGTTCTTGGACTATTTGCACTTTAAATTGAAGTTAAGTAAATTGGTTTGGTTGTGACTTGTGACTATTTTTACTTATTTATGTCATATTATATGAAATATATGTGTGTGTGTGTTAATTCTGGTAGGATCTTACGATCCGTGTTACGATCTCACGTTTTACGATTTTGCATCTCACGTCCGATCCCAGGTAAGATCTCGATCTTAGCTACCTTGAGGTCGGGTAAGCGAAGGCGGTGGTCGGAAGAAATATGGTAGTCGGAATGGATCTGGTCGTGGTCGTGATGGTGGAGCTCGGACACCATGGTGGAGTACCATGGGTCTGAGTGAGATGAAGGAGAATCCATAACCGAGTGAAAAGAAGAGAACTGACCGAGTGGAAAGGAGTTCGCCGGAGAAGAAGACCGAAGGGTGGTTGCTGCCAGAGAACGTCGGAACCCTAGCAGAGGAAAAACCAGCAGCAGTTCGGCGTGAAAAGTGAAAAGTGATGGTGAAAGTTGCGGGGGAGAGGCCTATTTATAGTGTCGAGCGAATGATGTCGGTCGTCCGATGGTAATCCGGAGAAAAGGCGGGAGAGGATTTGGGTCGTCCGATCAAACCCTAGGTAATTCCCGAGGCTCGGCGTCACACGTGCGTGCCACCCATTTGCTGTGTCAGGCGGCGGACGCTTCGTCACCCGGGAGGCCAATAGCCAGCGGACACGTGACCCCAACAGTTAATACGGTAATTAATACGAGAGAGTCGAATCGGCCCGGCGAGGGTCGGGGACAAGACCGATAAGATAGGTAGATGGGACGAGGGCGGCACTCCGTTAGGCGGTCGGAAGGTAGACAACGCAGACCGATCGGACAAGCAACCCACTCGGAGGTGCCAGACTCGTTCTAAACTAGTAGTCCAGTCAGTCGGACTCAATGCCTCCTTCGACTAGACTCGAGGGGGATGTTTATGATCCCGACGTAGCTCACGTGTAGCTCGGTTGACCAGCCTGGCACCACATAAGGATGGGTCGGGGCCACCAAGTGCAAGTGGATTGGTCTGGCTGGTGGGGTCATAAGCTCAAAGCCCGCTCGGCCCGGAGCACTCGACCCCGCGGTTAGTTAGATGTACTCCGACTCGAGTCCCGGGGAAAGACGCTTAGTGCCCGACCCCGTCCGACACCCGAGGCACCTGCTACATCAGCCCTTAGCGAGAGGCATTGACTACCGAGCCTAGGGCCGTCGGGGTCACATCCGGTGGGCATCCAGTCGGCGTTCTCTCGGCGCCTTAATCATATAACCTGGGACTAGGCGGATTGATCAAACCCGAGTACTCCTTGACTCGGGGAGTGCCCTGCATTACTCTGAGATATTAATTGCACGACCCGATTTCGCTCGGGTCGGCCGGTCGGCGATCCAGCTCGGGATTTGCCCCTTTCTTTATAACATCCATCCCCTGACATTATGCTGACAAGTCGTGGTACGAGGGTCGGCGCAGGCCTTACTTCGATCGTGCTCGCATCGCGGATATCCCGCCGACTCTGTACTTTTCTGGCACACCCTCGCACACCCTCGCACCCCGCACCACGCCACCCCTTACTTGTGTCAGACTGGGCGGCACCGATTGGTGCCATTCCGCGAGTTGGCAGTGCCCATGCTCCTGTCCCNTAGAGACAAGAAGGTTCTCTTGTTATCTTCTATTTCGAAGTTTGTAAGCGAGATTAAGGAAGGTAATACCTTCTCACCTGTGGTATGATTATTCTTGATGTTGAATAAGATTTAGATATTGTTTACATGTAAGTTGAAAAAAAAACACATGAGGTGAAGCCTAGGGTTTCGGCCAAGGCTATGGTTTGGGCCTAGGGATGTTGTAAATTCTCTTTTGTGCTCTTAAATGTTCCATGATATTATGTAAGGCTTCGAAACCGGAGGATAGTCCTCAAGGCAGAGAAGATTGCTTATGTCCTTGAAGATCTACTTCCCTCAAATCCTCCAGCAGATGCAACTCCAGACCAATTGGTGACCTATCAGAAACATGTGACCGATTCTGAACTTGCAAGTTGCATCATGCTAGCCTCTATGGTACCTGAGCTGCAAAAGCAGCATGAGCATATGGATGCTTATACCATCATCTTCCATCTTAATGAGTTGTTTGAAGAGCAGGCGAGATCCGAAAGGTTCGAAGTCTCCAGACTCCTCTTCACAACTAAGATGCAAGAAGGTACTTCTGCCTCGCAGTTTGTGCTAAAGATGTTGGGGTACATTGAACGACTGAACACACTCGGTTTTGCAATGGATCATGAACTAAGTATTGACTTAATTCTGAGTTGTTTGCCCAAAAGTTATTCGCAATTTGTGATGAACTATCAGATGAACAAGCTGGAAACTACCATTCCTGAGTTAGTCAACCTGCTGAAGTCTGTAGAGCCTTCTGTAAAGCAGGAACAAAAGGCAGTTCTGTTAGTTGGTTCCTCGAAGAAAGGTTCTAAGAGGAAGGCCAAAGAACAGAATAAGGGAAAGAAGAAAAAGGCTAAAAAGACTGAAAAGAAACCAAAAGGCACTTGCCATCATTGTGGCAAGGAGGGTCACTGGCGAAGAAATTGCAAGGTTTATCTTGAGTCCTTGAAGAAGAAGGCATCCGATGCCCCGTCCTCTTCAGGTATCCTCGTTATTGAATGTCACTCTATTTCCTCAAATACCTGGGTACTTGATACTGGGTGTAGCTCACATATATGTAATGACATACATGGGCTAAGGAATAGAAGAAGACTCATCAAGGGAGAAGCAGATTTGCGAGTTGGAAATGGAGCAAGGATTGCTGCTGTTGCCATCGGAACATATTTTCTAAAGCTCCCGACTGGACGCATCTTAGAATTGGATAATTGTTACTTCGTTCCTTCGTTAATAAAGAACATTGTATCTATTTCATGTTTGAATGAAAAGGGTTATCATTTAACTTTTAGTAACAATTGTTGTTACATAACTTTAAATGGCGTTCTTTATGGGAATAAAACTTTGTGCAATGGCATCTACACGTTAGATTTATCCAGTGACATTTTCAATATCGAAGTTAGCAACAAACGTGCTCGAATAGATAATCGAATAGACTCATACACTTGGCATTGCCGTCTTGGCCATGTAAGTAAGAAACGCATGACCGAATTGCACCGATGTGGAATTTTGGAATCATTTGAACCCGATTCATTTGATACATGCGAATCGTGCTTAAAAGGCAAGATGACCAAATTACCCTTTACCGGAAAAGGTAATCTAGTGGGAGAATTGCTTGGTCTAATACATACTGATGTATGTGGACCAATGTCAACTCTTGCACAAGGAGGCTATAGCTACTTCATCACCTTTATCGATGATCACTCACGATTCGGGTACGTGTTCTTGATGAAACACAAATCTGAAGCCTTTGAGAAATTCAAAGAGTTCAGAAATGAAGTAGAGAAACAGCTTGGCAAAAGTATTAAAATACTTCGATCCGATCGGGGTGGTGAATACTTATGTCAAGAGTTTCAAGATTATCTAAGGGACAATGGGATATTATCCCAATGGACTCCGCCATATACACCACAGCATAATGGTGAATCTGAGAGGCGAAACCGAACCTTGATGGACATGGTTAGGTCGATGATGAATCATGCAACTCTTCCAAAATCCTTTTGGGGTTATGCACTTAAGACAGCTGTTTATTTATTAAACAGAGTCCCGACCAAGGTAGTCTCTACTACTCCATATGAGATTTGGAATAGTATGAAACCTCACTTAACTCACCTTAAGATATGGGGTTGTCCTGCTTATGTGAAGCGGGTTGTATCAGACAAATTGGATGCTAAGTCTGATAAATGTCTATTTATTGGATACCCTAAGGAAACGAAGGGTTACCAATTCTATCATCCCTTGGAACAAAAGGTGCTTGTTTCAAGGCATGCTGTATTTCTAGAAAAAGAATTTCTTTTACAAGAAAACAGTGGGAGTGGCATTGAACTTGATGAAGTTCAAGAAACTCCAATAGACATTACAGAGACACCGAGTCTAGGCCCACAACCGATAATTCATAATGATGAGCTATTAGTTGAACCTAAAACTACACCACCTCTTCGTAGGTCTGATAGGACACGCAACATTCCAGAGAGATACAGATTTCTCGTAAGTGAATCAAACGACGTGTTGCTCATTGGCGATGACGAACCTATCAGTTATGAAGATGTTCTGAAAAATTCAGAAAGGGACAAATGACTTGAAGCCATGAAGTCGGAAATGGATTCCATGTACGAAAATCAAGTATGGGACTTAGTTAACCCACCTGAAGGGATTAAACCCATAGGGTGCAAGTGGGTTTTCAAGAAGAAAACCGACATGGAAGGTAATGTTGTTACCTTTAAGGCTAGATTAGTGGCAAAGGGATATCGTCAAAAACAAGGAATTGATTATGACGAAACCTATTCGCCAGTAGCTATGCTTAAATCCATTCGGATGCTCCTAGCCATAGCAGCTCATTATGATTATGAGATTTGGCAAATGGATGTGAAAACAGCTTTCCTTAACGGAAACCTGCTTGAGGACGTATACATGATACAGCCTGAAGGTTTCACATCGGTTGATAAAACCAAGGTATGCAAGCTTCGACGATCCATATATGGACTGAAGCAAGCATCTAGGAGCTGGAACATCCGTTTTGATGAGACAATCAAAAAGTTTGATTTCTCACAAAATCCTGACGAACCCTGTGTGTACAAGAAGGTTAGTGGGAGTGCAGTCATATTCCTAGTATTATATGTCAACGACATCTTACTTATAGGAAACGATATTTCAGTCTTACAGACAGTTAAAATATGGTTATCCAAAACTTTCTCCATGAAAGACCTGGGAGAAGCAACCTATATCCTTGGGATTAGAATCTATAGAGATAGATCAAAACGGTTGCTTGGTCTTTCGCAGTCTACATATATAGACTGAGTGCTAAAAAGGTTTAGCATGTCGGAATCCAAGAAAGGTTACCTTCCCATTAGGCATGGGATCAACCTTTCAAAGTCTATGTGTCCGCGCACAGAAGACGAGAGGATTTGCATGAATAAGATTCCCTATGCATCCGCGATAGGATCTATCATGTATGCTATGTTATGTACTAGGCCTGATGTATCATATGCTTTGAGCGTCACAAGCAGATACCAGTCGGATCCAGGAATGGATCACTGGGCGGTTGTCAAGACAATCCTTAAGTACTTAAGAAGAACTAAGGATGTGTTCCTAATATATGGAGAAGGAGATATGGTAATACGTGGGTATACAGATGCCAGTTTCCAGACAGATAAGGATGACTCCAAATCGTAGTCTGGATACGTATTTACTTTGAATGGAGGCGCAGTAAGTTGGAAGAGTTCCAAACAAGACACCGTAGCGGATTCTACTACGGAAGCGGAATATATCGCAGCTTCGGAAGCAGCAAAGGAAGCAGTTTGGATCAAGAAGTTTGTCTCCGAACTTGGTGTGGTTCCAACCATTGATGATGTAGTGCCGGTTTACTGCGACAACAATGGAGCTATTGCACAAGCAAAGCAACCAAGGTCTCATCAGCGATCCAAACACGTGCTTCGCCGCTATCATCTGATCAGAGAGATTATAAGTAGGAATGACATACAAATTGAGAGAGTTCCCACTGAAAGGAATATAGCGGATCCTTTAACTAAGGCCTTGCCTCAAAGCAAGTTTGAGGGTCATGTTAGAGCCGGTGGTATTGGATACCGTAGCGATTGGTATTAGGCCAAGTGGGAGTTTGTTAGTGATATGAGAGAAGTGTCCTAAGGCAATCGCCTTATGATTGTAAAACATTTATATTAATAAATGATAATTCACTATTTGAGTATACATGCTTGTGTATTTGATTGGAATCTTAAACTCATCTACTGAATGTCCGCAATACAACTCACAGCATAAGAGAATTTGTGATGAGATCACAACTAGTGATTATCTCTAAATGCGCAAATGTGAAGTATTGAAAATATCCTTAGTCGATGAATTGATAAAAACGGACACTATCAATTCTGTTGAGACTAGCATGGGTTATTCTCTAATCAGCTGATTCTCACTGGCTGGTGACATTGGGATGCACGGAGATAAACATGGATGCTAGTTAAGGGAACTAGTTCATTAGAGTGACTATCTGTAAGACATGATATGGGAATCTACATGTAGATATGTCAATGAAGATCTTACTGCGGCTTAAGTGCGATGCTCCTTTGACTTGCGGTGTTCAAGTCATCTTGGTCATGGAGACTTATACTTTGACATCTTAAGCAAGCATCTCCAAGGAGGTGTGGACCCAGGATGATCGGGTATAAGCCGAAGTGCCCGAAGATGTTTGAACAGCCTACAAAGGATTCACCACTCCTTGCGAGGAGATGTATACCCAGGCCTATCGTCGGATTGTTACTCAAAGCCTCTGGCCAGAGCATATCATGTTTAGAGTGAGAGTCTCTAAAATACATGAGAGTAATTAGAAATCCAAAGGACGAGTAAGACATTACTTGGGCTAGGCGTGACGTAGTCAGCCTAGTGGGGACTGACACCATTGACCGTGTCCTGAACCAAGTGGGTATAAGGTGGTGAAGGGAATGGGGCACGATTCATTAGAGCTGCTGAAGGGTTTCAGAATAATTTCTTCTAAGGTCAAACCGTTGATCTTTCGATTAATTGGGGATCATGATGTACTACTAGGTGCCACTCATAATCGTTCTATAATTAGTTAATTATAGACGGCCAACATAAATCGAAAGCCTATTTAGTCATACGCACTACGAGTAATCCGAGGGATTCAAAATGTGTTGAAAATTGGATTTTCCGATCAAGAGAAATAAGTCGAATCTGAGTTAGTCAGAGGCGCAATGGAAGCTAAAAATGGCTAAGTCTTTTGAAGGCTTTTCGGGCGAATTAAATGAGTTTGATTCGCGGCGGTTCGGGTTGGTTTGACCGGCCAAAGAGGGTGTCAAAACCCCCTTTGGTGGCCGGCCAAATAAAAGGAGAAAACCAATTTAATTGATTTAATTAATAAAATAAATATAGCGCGATTTATTTTATAAATTATGGATAAATAAATTTGTATAAAGAAATTTATATAAATAAAATTTATTGAAATTTATTCTTTTATGGAAGATTAAAATAATCCATGAGTTGGTTCATTTTAATTTTATAAAATCAATTATGAATTGATTTATCCATAATAAGAAAGTTTATAAATTTCTTATAAAATTTATTCCATAATTTAAAGAGAAGAAGAATTAGTTTTTATTATAAATTAGTTTATAATAAAGACTTGGTTTAAACGGAATTAATTCATAAGAGTTTATAGGATAAATTTCTTATGATAAATAATTAGTTTTATTATAAAGTTAGTTATAATAAAATTCATAAGAGAATTTATAGGATAAATCTCTTATGATAACTAATTTGTTTTATTATAAATTGTTTATAATAAGACTAGGCTTAAAAGGAATAAGCAATAAGAAAATTTATAAGATAAATTTCTTATAACTAATTCCGTTAATTCGGTTTAGAGGGAGACTTAGCAAAGGAGTTGCTACTATATAAAGGAACCAAAGGCTAGCCCTTAACTCCAATTGAGTAATTAAGAGATTAATTATTCTCTCCCTCTATCTCTTCTCTTCTCTCCTCCTTCTCTTCTTCTTTCCTTAGGGCCGGCGCACCCTAGCTCTCTAGGGCCGGCGCACCCTAGTTCCTCTAGGGCCGGCGCCCAATCACAACACCAAGGAGGTGTTGCCGTGAGCCACTAGAAGAAGAAGAACCCGAACAAGAAGAAGAAGAAGCGGATAGCGACTCCTCTCCTCTCGGAATTCGATTCCGTTACTTCTTGTTGGTTAGTTTCTAACTCTTCTCTTGATCTTTCAAGTCGTGCCTATAGAGAATCTAGTAGTTCTCGTCGGCACAAAACTCGTGACTTTGCGAAGTCATCCCGAAGAGAACTCGGCGTGGACGCGAATAGAGGCGAAGCTTCCAAGGGACGCTACGGTTGGATCTCGTCCCTTTTCTTCGAGTTACGAAAGGTACAAAGTAAATTAGTTTACTTTTCCGCAAAGTTTTATTTTATGATTATGTCAACACACCATAAGGTTGCATGCTAGATACGTAGTTAAAATAATTTTGGAAATTATTTTATGCAAATTCTTCCGCTGCACGTAAAAATTTTGAATTTTACGAACTCGTATCCTTGTCGACATGCACCCGGTCCCAATAGCTAGTACATGGTTAGGCATGATGTAAGGGCTTCCATATGGCTAAAACCTTAGGTTATGTGTTATGTGACATGACTTGTATGGTTAATTTTAGGTTATGATTTTAATCATGAATATTTAGATCATACACCATGAATACATGAAATTTATGTAAGAGTATATTATGATAAATAGAATAATGCATGTATGATTGATAAATGCTTATAATGAAATTATGACTCATGAAGGTATATGCATGTTTTGTGATGAATGCTATGAATCCTAGTAGTATGTGTTTGGTGTATATGTAGCTTACCATTCATGTCTTATGATGGATACTAGGATCATGTATGTAAGATAAAAATGTATCTTGTATGAGATGTATGTTGATTTTGTATCATGATCATGCAAGCTTTATGAACTCGGATAAGATTATGACTAAAAACATGATTATGTATGTATGTTCTATATTATGAACAAAGAATGATAAGCATGAATAAAGATGATGGTTATGCCTTTATTATAAGTATGAATGATAAGTATGAATGATGAAGGCATAACGATGATATGAAATAAGTATGAATGATAAGATGAAGCATGCATGTTTATTTTCATGCATAAGGCTTGTACCGGATCGAAGTAAGGGTCCAAGGGATGGGTACCTTAAGAACTCCCCGGTTCTGGACTACCGACTATGCTGTCCACGGTTCTGGCACTACCGAAGCTGTGCAATAGGGATGGGCACCTTAAGAATGCCCCGGTTCTAGGACTACCGACTATGCTGTCCTTACCCTAGTAGGTCGAGGCTAGCTACCTCGTATTTACTTAGGCATGCGCGTTATGAAGTATGTATGTGGTACAAGCCGGGGACCCCAATGATGTTATGTTAAGCATTCAAAAGTATGATTTCAAAACTAAGCATCCCTATGTAGTAAATGCATTTGACTCATTCATACAACCATGTTATGCATCGCGCCGAGGTAGGTATATTTTATGCTTGTATTTATACTAAGAATTATGTCATGTATATGTATGCATTATGTTCATGTATGCTAAGAATCATGTCATGTATAAGTAATGCATTATGTTCATGTATGCTAAGAATCATGTCATGTATAAGTAATGCATTATGTTCATGTATGCTAAGAACTATGCCATGTATAAGTATGTTTCATGTTCATGTAGGTATGCTTTATGTCATGTATATGTCGCTTGATATATATTAAGTCATGTTCATGTATATGACTATGGTTATGTTTATGCTCGAAGTTATGTTATGTCAGATGTTTGATATAATTATGTTGAAGCAACGTATGATTTTAGTGACTAGGAAAGGGGTTTTACTAAGCCTGTGTGCATATAGTTTTATTTTCCTCGTACCGCAGATCAACCAAGAAGCTATTAAGGGAAGCCGCAGGGGAGGCAGGAGCATGTGTGTGTGTGGCAGTGACTTGGCAAAGGATTCTATATTCATACATAATGCATGCCTTGGGAATGTTCTTAAATTTTATGCTATGTCTTATGGTTATAACTAATGGGTGACTCAAGACTCATAATGCTACATTTATGGATAAGTATATGCTACCTATGAAATGATAAATAAGTTATGAAACGGTTAAGTTATGATGCTATGCATATAAGTTATGAATGACAAGTTTAGGCACGTATAAATATGTCATGTATTAGGTGTATGGTTAAGAGCATGTTTAGAAAAAAAAAATGATTCCGCTACATTAAGATATTGTCTAAGTACATGTAATGTTGAGCGTAACGCCGCCTCTCTCGCCACACCACGAGGTGTGGGAAAAAGGCGGGCGTTACAGAACCGATCAGCCTTATTGCCGATCGGTCAGCTAGACCGATCAACCAGTGGCTGATCGGCCAGCAGAACCAATCAGCCAAGGGCTGAACTCACCCTGCACTTGCAGTAAAGTCTGTGCAAGTTTGTGATGTAGAGTATGACTTGGAAGGTTTCCCTAGCGGATACCTAGTCGATCCGAGAGGCCTCTCCACGTCTACGAATTAAAAATTATTCCGAGCTAAGACCCGTCTCCCATCGACCGTCTCTTGTCGTATCGAACGATCCAAATTACAACTTAGCCAATTACCAAAATTGGCTTTGTAATTTGCTCGACCGTTCGACCGCGGTAAAGGAGACGAGTTGATCGCCAGCTTTTGTGTTTATGGTCGGGGTCCAGTTCATCATATTTTGAGATCAAAATAATAAATTCTCAAACATAAAATAATGAGGCATAAGACCATGGCACAAAATAGACATAAGTAAATATAAAGGAGCATAGGAAGAGATATACCTTCCCGATCACCTCGCGGTCTTCTACCTTATATCCCTCCCTTCGTGAGTGTCATGTGGGTGATGATCTACCATGATCCGAGATCACCAAGAGCTCCAAAACAACCTCTTCTCACAGCCGACCAAAACCCTAGCCACTAGGGTTTGAGCCGCCGATTTCTTCCCTCTCCCTTTGCGCCAGTGACCACCGGAGCTGACTCCAAGCCCTCTTGACCAGCAGCGCACCTCGAGAGGAAGGTGAAGAAGAAGATGAAGGAAGGAGAGAACCTACTTCCCTACTCAAATAGCCTGTAAACTCCTCCCTCCTTCAGCCTTGTGGCGCCGCCGCAACCTTTGGTTGCGCTGCTTGCAGCCAACTGCCGGCGCCTCCTCTGCCCTCCCTGAGCCCCACGCAAGGTAGAGGAGATCTCTGCCTTGCTTCCTTGAGCCTTAGTCGGAGCTTGGTGAAGGATATGGAGAGAATCGAAGGGGAGAACCCCTTCTTCCCTTGTTGCGGCGCCGAAACCCTAAGACGGTGAGAGAGAGAGAGAGGAGAGGCTTTGGTGTTGGCTCTTGAAAAAATTTGCTCCTGTTTTCTTGATCTCATAGGGTATTTATAGGGCTAAGGTAGGGACCAAGAGGAAGAGTTGGTTCTTGGCCAACTAATGGATCTAAACCCGATCCATTAATTAAGATTCATTCCACTAAAGGATCTTAATTGAACTTCCTCACCAACTCCCATATTTTCATATGGGCTCCACATATTATGATTCATCCATCCCCCGTGTTTAAGATCTCGAATGCCCGTTAATTAATTAAATAACTAACAATTTAAATTAATTAACTTCGGGATCCTTGATTTGTACCACTCAACCTTATCAATGTGCCAGATCAAATCCACCTGTAGGGTTTAGTACGATGAACCTATTGAGCTCATCAAAGGGGCATCATCATTTTGACTTACTAGGACACGGATTCCGTTAATAATCATCGGCACATCATATTATTAATATTATCTCCCAACTTACCAGGTCTATCGAACTAGCAGAATAGATCTCGCCCATTGATAAATTAAAGAAATAATAATTAATAATATATGTCCGATATTATTTCGGGATTAAGGGATCGTCCACCATAATATCAACTGAGGTCCTATACGATTATCTAGTCAATACAAATCAGATAACCTCGGGTTTTGGTCTTGCTCAATGTACTCACAGTACACTTGTGTAGTTCTATGGTCAAGACCAACCACCCCAAACTACACTACAACCATCCCGATGGGTTGTCCAATTCCATCTCAGTTGTGGGCCTCTTATTTATACTATGCAAGGAACTAATAACACGATCTTCCGTGTGACACCACACACCATGTTATCTACAATGCAAAGTAAGTGGACTTCGTGTATGTACTAATATAAACAAATACCTAGTGTAGTCATGATTCTCTTTTCATAATAAAGATGTTCATATAATAAAAGTCATGTCATTCAGTATACACATCATACATGTGATCGGTCTGGTGACCGATCAGGCCCTTGGCTAATCGGTCAATGAGATCGATCAGGCTGTGACTGATCGGTCTGGAGACCGATCAGGGGTTTTGACCCTGAACTTCCAGTAAACTATCCTGAACATCGATCCATGGTCTCTGATCGGTCAAGGTGATCGATCAGAGCTACACTGGATCGATCAGGCCCAGGACTGATCGATCTGGTGACCGATCAAAGTCTCAGAACTTTAATTTGAATCGCTGTCAGACTTCTGATTCCCTGCTGATTTCTTTCTAATATGGTTGATTTGCTTTGCTAATCACTCTGTTGAGTGTGCAGATGATACAGAGACGATACAAGGAGGGTCAATGGCGACTTTCTCTATGGCAGGTTTGTTTGTTATGCGTTTGTAGGTTTCAACGGCTTCTGGCGCGGCTGGCGACTGATCTGAGGCTCAGCTGAAGAGGTCTTCAGTGGACTGAGCGCTCAGTGGAGGTCAGTGGGTTAGTGGTGATGAAGTTGTGGTTCAGCAGTGGCTGACGAAGCCTGGTGCTGAAGGAATATTAAGAAGGAGAGGTTGGCGATGCATACACAAGGAGAACAGAGAACGGAGCAAAGTGTTGCTGAGGGTTTTTGCTGTGGTGGTGGTGTGCTCTGCATTGTTTCTTCTTGATCTTTCTGCTCCATTTGTTGTGTGAGCTATTCATCTCATTGTCTCCTGTACTTACCTTGTTATTCATCTGAGACTGTATGTGGAGAGGTTATTCCACCGAGAAGGAGAAGCTCTTAGCCAGATTGACTCCGGGGCTTGATCAGCCGACGATCAAGGGATCGCCCACCTCACGGGCACGCCAAGGAGTAGGGGCACGTTATCCCCAAACCTTGTAAATCCCTCTGTCCTAGTGTCTGTTTTGTCTGTTCTCTCTTTCTGTATTTCTGTTCTGTCGTCATTCTGTATTGTTTCCGCTGCTAACCCTGATTGTAGAAAGAATCGAAAGAAGACTGTGCTTTAAGTGGCTGGCTATTCACACCCCCCTCTCTAGCCATCGAAGGTCCAACACTAATCTTCAAAAATGTTCTTTTTGCACTAATCAGATTGAGTTTCTTGGTTATATTGTTAGTGCTAAGGGAATAGCAGTTGATGAGAAGAAGTTTAAGGCTATTCGTGAATGACCAACACCAAAAAGCATAACTGAGGTACGTAGCTTCCATGGTTTGGCAAGTTTCTACAGAAAGTTTGTTAAGAATTTTAGCACTTTTGCTGCACACTTGACTGAAATTGTTAAAAAGAATGTTGGATTTTGTTGGGATAGTGAATAAAATTCAGCCTTCAACTCACTTAAGGATAAATTAAGTTCTGCACCATTTTTTGTATTACCTAACTTTGCTAAAACTTTTGAAATTGAGTGTGATGCATCAGGAATAGGTATTGGAGTTGTGCTATATTACAAGAAGGTCGACCCCTTGCTTATTTTAGTGAGAAATTGAAAGGAGCAGTTATGAGCTATCCCACTTATGACAAAGAGATGTGTGCATTGGTGAGGGCTTTAGAGACTTAGTAGCATTACTTGTGGCCCAGGGAGTTTGTCATTCACACTGATCATGAATCATTGAAGCATTTGGAGAGCCAAAGTAAGTTGAATAGACGTCATGCGAAATGGGTGAAGCTCATTGAATCATTTCCTTATGTGATCAAGTATAAACGAGGTATGGAAAATACTGTTGCAGATGCTCTATCTTGAAGGTATACCTTGCTCTCTACTTTGAACACTAAATTGTTAGGATTTGAATACATTAAGGATCTATATTCTAAAGATCCTGACTTTGGAAATGTATTTGAAGTTTGTGAGCATGCTGCATTTGGAAAGTTTTATAGGCATGAGAGATTCCTATTTAGGGTTAATAGGTTATGTGTGCCTAACTGTTCATAAAGGGAATTATTAGTCCAAGAAGCCCTTGGTGGAGACTAATGGGACACTTTGGAGTGAGAAAACCCCTAGATATTTTGTTAGAGCATTTCTTTTGGCCACATATGAAAGGAGATGTTGTAAAATTTTGTGAGAAGTGTATCACATGTAGGGAAGCAAAATCTAAATCTTTACCTCATGGGTTGTATACACCTCTACCAATTCCTAGTGAACCTTGGGTTGATATTTCTATGGACTTTATTGTAGGTTTACCAAGGTCAAAATGAGGTATGGATTCTATTTTTGTGGTCGTAGACAAATTTTCTAAAAAGTCTCATTTTATTCCTTGTAGGAAAATAGATGATGCTAACCATATTGCTAATCTCTTTTTTAGGGACATTGTACGACTTCATGGAGTGCCGAAAAGTATAGTTTTAGATCGTGATGCAAAGTTTCTAAACTACTTTTGGAAGACACTATAGGGCAAGTTGGGAACAAAGTTGTTATTTTCAACAACGTATCATCCACAAACAGATGGACAAACTGAGGTAGTAAATCAAACCTTAGCTACTTTATTAAGAGCTATCATTCGAAAGAATTTAAAAGTTTGGGAGGATTGTTTACCACATGTTGAATTTGCATATAATAGATCTATACATTCTGTTACTAAGTGTTACCTTTTGAAGTGGTATATGGTTTCAATCTGCTAACTCCTTTAGATTTGTCACCTTAGCCTATCTCTGAGCATGGTAGTTTGGATGGTACAAGGAAAGCTGAATTTGTGAGGCAATTACACGAGAAAGTAAGGGTGCAAATTGAAAAGAAGACTGAACAATATGCTACCCATGCCAAAAAGGACGAAAGAAAATAGCCTTTGAACCCGGTGATTGGGTTTGGGTTCATATGAGAAAGGAGAGATTTCCTGGTAAACGCCGTACTAAGTTGCATCCAAGAGGCGATGGACCATTTCAAGTCGTGGCGCGAATCAATGATAATGCCTACAGCTTGATTTACCGGGTGAGAATAATGTGAGTTCCACATTTAATGTTTCTGATCTCTCTCCCTTTGATGTAGGTAATCAAGATTCGAGGACAAATCCTTTTGAGGACAGGGGGAATGATGGAGTCAAAGGAAGTGAACATGTTAACCAACAAGCTAACGATATGGATCATGCTCAACCCACTCTAGAAGATGTAGATGATCCATTATGCATCAAAGGAGGCTCAATTACAAGGGCTAAGGCTAAAAAGACGAAAGAAGTACTTAATGTGCTAATTGAAGATGTGAATGCCAAAGCTACCATTGAAGAAGGTTTGACCAAGAGCGAGTCATACAGCTTAGTCAACCTAATTCAAGCCTTAGATGAACTTAACTAGTCACTTAAGTCTCTTGTCTATGTAAGAGGGATATGTTGATTTTGTGGGTTCAATTTAGGCCCAATTTCTAGCTTTATTTGGGTTATAATGGTGCCAATAGCTCAATATGGCTATGTAGTCTACTTAGGCCTCTACTAAATGAGCTTCCTTTTGGCCTTTTAGGGTTTTTAGGTCACCCTATAGCTATAAAATAAGGGGGTGGTGGCCACACATGTAACTTTTGGCTTATTTCAATCTACTACATGGTGAGGCTCTCACTTGTTGGTTCTTCATTGAACTCGAACTTATCAAGACATCCCCTTGTGGTGTTCATGACTTATCAACCTCCATCCCAAGGTTGTGACGTCTATCTTCTTCTTCTTTTGTGCCAAGGTTCGTGCTTTCCTAAGCATTGGGTCAAGGTTCTTTCTTTCATTTTCCATCTTTTCGATTTAGATTGTCTTTCTCTCTTTCTTCCGTTTGTTGTGTGCTCTTGAGACTTGTTCTCTTTGGGTTCACATCAGAGGTGGCTTTGAATACTTCGTCTCTTTTATAGACGATTATTCAAGGTATGGGTTCATTTACCTAATGCACCACAAGTCTGAATCCTTTGACAGGTTCAAAGAATTGAAGGCTGATATGGAGAAAGTCAAGGTAAAAGTATCAAGAAACTACAATCTCATCGTGGCTGTGAGTACCTCTTGGGAGAGTTTAGGAGTTACTTATCAGAGGCTAGGATTCAATCCCAATTGTCCACACCTGGTACACCCCAGCAGAATGGTGTGGCAGAGCGAAGGAATAGAACTCTTATGGAGATGGTTAGATCGATGATGAGTTATTCTAAGTTACTGGATTCGTTCTGGGGGTATGCTCTGAAAACGGCAGTGTACATTCTGAACTTGGTACCATCTAAATCAGTACCCTCTACTCCCACAGAATTGCGGACTGGGCGTAAGCCTAGTCTGAGACATATTCGGATTTGGGGTAGTCCAGCACATGTGCTGATGGGAGATGCTAATAAGTTGGAATCTCGTACAGAAGTACGCTTGTTGGTAGGCTATCTTAAGGAACGAAAGGTGGTTTATTTTATAGTCCTGAAGATCAGAAGGCCTCGTTAGCACAAATGCCCGATTTTTAGAAGAAGACTATGTGATAAACCACAAGCCCATGAGTAAGATTGTCCTAGAGGAAATGAGAGGGGAAGTTCCTACTTCAGTACCAACGGTACAGGAGGATATACCACAAGTAACTACACCGTGTGACACAGAGGATACACAAGTAGTACCTCATCGTAGTAGGAGGGTTGTTAGACAACCTGATAGATTCATGTTCTTGGGAGAGTCTTTTGACTTGTCCCTAGTGAACATGAACCTGATCCCTGGACCTATGATGAGACACTCCAAGATAATGATGCGGTATCTTAGCAAAAGACGATGAATTTTGTGATAAAATCTATGGATTCTAATTAGGTCTGGGAGCTAGTAGAACCATCAGATGGTGTAAAAGCCATTGGATGCAAGTGGATCTACAAAAAAAAGAGAGGACCAGATAGGAAGATGGAAACCTTCAGAGCAAGACTTGTTGCGAAGGGGTATACTCAGAATGAGGGTATTGATTATGAGGATCCGGAATCTCTTGTCTATTGCCGCTCACATGGATTATGAGGTTTGGCAAATTGATGTCAAGACAACTTTCTGTTGATGCAAGTTGCATCAATGATGTTCTCCTTTCTGGGGGGTTGGGAACCAAGTAAATAAACCTGCCGTGTCCCCTGTTTTGCTTTCTTTTATTTTACTTTTATGTTTCCGCTGCACTAACGATCTGAGTCCAGAAGTCTTACAAAAGTCTAACGAAGTTTTTGACGGTCGATATTCACCCCCCCTCTATCGACGGCACCGGTCCTACAATTGGTATCAGAGCCGAGCCGCTCTTCACCGGACTAACCGCCGACGGAGCAACGACGCCAGGAGTTGAGGGGGAGCTCAGGGGTGAATCAGGTATATTTATTTTAATGTCAAATTTTAAATTCCATATTATTTGTTTCACGTGCAGGGAGAGAGGGCACTACAAAAATCAGTGCCCTACTCGTAAGAATCGTTCGTCACCGGCGGCAAAGGAGATACTAGCACCAGGAGTCCGGAAAAACAAGGATCACGTGCAATGCTTTAAGTGTGAAAAATTCGGACACTACAAAAATAAATGTCCGGCAAAGGAACGAAAAATGTATGTTCCAAAAACTTTACAAATTCCTGCAATGTCGTTTAATAATTTAGATAATTTTCCTGAGAAGTTAGAATTATTGCATAGTCAATTAGATATTTTAAATAATAAGTTACATAATGTGAATATGGCTAAAATGTCAGAAATAAATTATTTAATCATTAATATCAATTCAATAATTGCTAAAATTAATTCTGATATTAAATCTAAAATAAACTCTGATAATTCTACAGATAATGATGCAACTAATTCTGAATCTAAATCTGAAATCAATCCCGAACTCGAAATTGAAAATCCTAAGGATAAATCCGAATTCAAATTCGAATATCCTAAGGATAAATCCGAAATTAATTCTGAAAATCTCAAGATTAATTCAGAAATTAATTCTAAAATTCATAAAGATAATCTAGAGATAAATATTAAAAATATTGAAAATATATTTGAGGATAATTCTAAGGATAATTTTGAATATAAAATTCTCCTAGATAATAACTTAATCATAGATAATATTGAATATTATTATAAAACTTTAACTAGTGGTCCAATTTACTCCACCTACTGTGAGGATATTGAAAAACTTAATCTTGAGGAGGAAATAGAATTTTCTAAGATAAAGACCATAATCAATAAAAATTACAAAAATTCAAATAAATCAAAATTATTAGAGAAACTTGAAAAGAAAGACAAAAATGAAGAAGAAATTTTTGAAATAATGAAAATGATGAACTTAAACCCACAATTATTAATTAATCATTATAATTCAAATTAAATCCAAATTAATCCAAATTAATTCAAATTAAATCTAAATCCAAATTAATCCAAATTAATTCTAATTAAATATAAATTCAAATTAAATCCAAATTAATTCAAATTAAATCCAAATTCAAATTAATTCAAATTAATTCAAATTAAATCCAATTAAATTCAAATTAAATCAAATTAATTCAAATTAAATTCGAATTAATTAAATCTTAATTATTTAAATTCAAATTAATTAAATCTTAATTAAATATTAATTAAATACAAATCAAATCTTAATAATTCTAATTCGAATTAATTAATTCTTATTCAAATTAATTAATTCTTAATAATTCGAATTCAATTTAATTAATTCTTAATAATTCAAATTCAAATTAATTAATTCCTAAAAAATTCAAATTAATTAATTAAATCTTAAATAATTCAATTAAGTTCAATTAAATTCGAATTAATTCATATAATTCAATTAAATTCGAATTAATTCATATAATTCAATTAAATTCAAATTAATTCAATTAATTCGCCTTAATTCAAATTAATTCATTTTAATTCAAATTAATTCAATTAAATTCACTTTAAATCAGTTAATTCAAATCAACTCAATTTTAATTCAACTAAATCCAATCAAGATCTTAAATTACTTAAACCTGAACCAAACTAAAACCTTACCCAAACCGCAACAATTAATTCAATAAAATCAAATATGTCAAAGTGGGTTGACATATTCGCAGGTTCACACGATATGTATCAAATCGAGAATTTGATACATTTTTAGAAACAAAAATAAAATGCCTTGACTTGTTTGACTCATGCATAATTGTCATGCCATGCATTTGCTATTTTCCTTAAAATATATGACATGTCATTCATATTTAAATTTTATGCATAATTTAGAAAGGTCATAAGAGAAAGATAATTGAGATTTGGCAACATAGTATTGGGAGGAGGTGAGATGATAGTACGTTGGGGAAACCAACTCTAATAAGATCAAGTCTACTTGGTCTCTTTAGACTGGTGAAACCAGCCGAAGCTACCGATCCAAGACCCAAGCTAGTTAGACCAGAAAATGACCTAATTCAATTTGAAAATGAAATTTCATTAAAAGGCTTTGTCAAGGAAAGGGTGGATGATCCCATAAGGCTACGGCCAAAGAAGGCCTAGTGCCTCGCCAAGACCTGGAAGCCAATTTCTGAAATTCAAATTCAAATTGTCTTTTGTCAAATTCGAATCTAACATAAATTTCAATTAAATCTTAGATTTAATAATTTATGGAAAATGATTCAAGCATCTCACAATACACCTATAAGGCAATCATGCTTGTTGTTTTGATATATCTAAAATGGGTGAGATGTTAAGGACTAATGAATTGAAAAATATTTTTCAAAATTGTTTTTCAAAATTGTTAGAATATTTTCCTAAAAATATATTTTTCAAAATAGAGCTTTAACATGATAATGTTTTTATGGAATTCATGCTTGTCTGATTAATTATATATATTACACATTTTTCAAAAAAAGGTATATTGTTTTCAAAAATTAATTGACTCACGCAATTAGACACAAGCCTCTTAGGACAACACTAAAGTTCCTTAGGGCACTTAGATAGAGTCAAACGGCATTGATGCAGGGGGAGTGCTTTTCATATTTTTCAAACTGCACTTTAAAAACATTACTATTATTTGAAAATATCTTTTCGAAAATCATGCTTTAATCGTTATCACTTGTGGCTTTTCGAAAAAGATTTTACCTATTGCAAAAATCAAATGTTTACCTGTTCCTTTGATTCTGATAAACCCTAAAGACACAGAGGAAGGCCCACTTCATAATCTAAAAAGGACTCCTAGGATGTGTCAGATTTAGGGGGAGTCTGAGTCAAATTTTTTCAAGTCTTAAACTATTTTTTATTATTAGAAAATTCCTTTGATTTGAATCAAACCTTAAGACTCAAAGGAAGAGTACTTGTGGTCAACAAGCTTCCCAGGACTGAGTCAAGTTTAGGGGGAGGTCAAATTAAAAGAATTATTCAATTACATGCTTTTAAAATACTAAAAATCTATATTTTTCAAAATACCACTTGTTAAAATTTGTGTGACTTATGAAATGACTTTGAAATAATAGTTACTTAGGTTGGAAAATTCCCAGGACACTTAGGAAATGTCCTTGTGGTCAACAAGGTTTCCTAGGATAGTGTCAGACTGGAAAATAGACCAAGTTAAGTAAAATATTAGATATTAAAAATTCACACAGTTTTTCAGCACTTACTTTGTGAAATATTATCATAATATTTACTTGTTTGAAAACTTTCCAGGATACTTAGGAAATGTCCTTGTGGTCAACAAGGTTTCCTAGGATGGTGTCAGACTGGAAAAGAAACTCAATCAAGTAAAATATTTTCAAAAAAAAAGGTACTTATGTCTTTCAAAACCAATATTCTTAATTTTGAAAAAAAAAATATTTTCAAATGTATTGTTAAGTACTTAATTTCTCAAAAAATATACTTATACTTTTTCAAAAAGGTATTTAAATAATCTTTTAAAAGTACTTGCACTCCTTACAAATCATCTTTTCAAAGTACTAATATTTTAAACCTAGAGCATTTTTCAAATTTATGCAATTTTTTAAAAACAAAATTGCACTAAGTATTTTCAAAACAAAAATTCAAAGTTTTTTATTGTTGATGCAAGTTTTTTTTGATGCATGACAAAGGGGGAGAGAGTGCTTAAGTTAGAATTTTTTCAATTAGAATATTTTTTACTCTCCCAAAACCTATACCTTTTATTCTATCCCAAGGATAGCAATTTAGCCCTTAAACCAATCTAACTTAAGTTATTGTCAAACATCAAAAAGGGGGAGATTGTTGGTGCAAGTTGCATCAATGATGTTCTCATTTATGTGTTTTAATGTTTGACAATGTACTTAAGTCAGTAATATATTGAACAGACAAAGGGGAGCGAAGGAGAAGTAACCTAAGCCTGAGAAAAGTCCTAGTTAAGCTAGGCATGGAAACCCTAAGACCTAGCGAAGGGCCGCTAGGCTCTGGCGAAGGGCTGCCAGAATGAAAAAGACCTAGCGAAGGGCCGCTAGGCTCTGGCGAAGGGCTGCCAGAAAGAAAAGACCTAGCGAAGGGCTGCTAGGCACCTGACGAAGGGTTGTCAGGAAAATAAGTCGTAGCGAAGGGCTGCTAGGCACCTGACGAAGGGTTGTCAGGGGAACAAGTCCTAGCGAAGGGCTGCTGGGCACCTGACGAAGGGCTGTCAGGGAAACAAGACCTAGCGAAGGGCTGCTAGGCACCAAGCGAAGGGATGCTTGGTATCCAAGACCTAGCGAAGGGCGGCTAGGCAAAAGTCCACCCGAAGGACCGGGCGGCAACCATCTCCTGAAAGGAGTAGGTGAAAGGCGCTTTCTCGGGGGTAAGAGTTTGCGTCGGTTCGACCTAGGATTGTGTGCCAATCCGAAGTCCGAACCAAGTTCGTAAGATTAATATTTCATGTATACTTGCTTTGCATATATATATCTTGCAGGTACCAAGCTTGGAAAATAGAGAACCTTGCTGAAAGCCCTAACCAGGGCGCCCCCAGCTGTGGGGGCGCCCCCATGCACCAGGGCGCCCCCAGCAGGGGGGGCGCCCCAGGTAGTACTACGAGGCTGCTTCACTGTTTCGAAGCCAGAAGCAAAGGATAAGCGCTCCAGAGGGCGCCCGAGATATCCGGGGCGCCCTGGTCAAAGGCCTTATCACTTGCGACGAGGTAGGCGCAAGGATAAAGGTTGACCGAGTCTTCCGGGGCGCCCCCAGCGTCCGGGGCGCCCCCAGGAGGGCTATAAAAGGGGCTTCGACCCCTCTGCTTCCAACACACTTTTCCAACTACGATTCTATTCATTTCGACCGACGACAACGCGCTAAAGATGAGGTTCTACGACCGGGAGGCTCCAGGAGGAAGTGCGCGGCACTTCGGAGGTCCAGATCGGCCGAGCTTCACTTTCTGTGTTCGGTTTGCTTTTAAAGTTACTGTACTTATTTTTCAATACTTGTCTTTGTAACTTCTACACTGTAAGACGGGTTTCTCCGCCTCCGGAAATTCCGGAAAGGAGACTACTAGTGGACTCAACGCCGAGTACATAGGCCTTGGACGTACTGACCCTGGGGGGTTGGGAACCAAATAAATAAACCTGCCGTGTCCCCTGTTTTGCTTTCTTTTATTTTACTTTTATGTTTCCGCTGCACTAACGATCTGAGTCCAGAAGTCTTACAAAAGTCTAACGAAGTTTTTGACGGTCGATATTCACCCCCCCCTCTATCGACGGCACCGGTCCTACACTTTCCTTAACGGAAGTCTTGAGGAAAACATTTATATGAAGCAACTAGAGGGATTCATTGCAAAGGGCAATGAGCATTTTGTGTGTAAGCTTAATCGGTCTATTTATGGATTGAAGCAAGCTTTAAGATCTTGGAACATCCGCTTTGATGAGGTAATCCAGTCTTATGGATTTATTTAAAGTTCGGATGAGTCTTGTGAATACAATAGGTGTGACGGAATCGTAGTGATATTTCTTGTACTATACGTAAATGACATTTTGCTGATTGCCAACAATTGCAAAGTGTTGTCAGACGTAAGGGCATGGTTGTCTAAACAGTTTGATATGAAGGACGTGGGAGAAGTTGGGCACATCCTTGGGATCAATGTTATAAGGGATCGCAAGAAAAAGATGTTGTTCTTATCTCAAGCTTCATACATTGACACTGTCCTAGCTCGTTTTAGCATGCAAAACTCAAAGAAATGTTTTCTACATTTTCGGCATGGAGTACCTCTATCTAAGGAGATGTCTCCTAAAACATCAAAGGAGATAGAAGAGATGAAGGTGTGATGCGAACCCATAGAGAAGAAGTCTTAAGAACACACAACAAATGGAAGAAAGAGATAAAGATAGTCTAAATCAAAAAGATGGAGAATGAAAGAAAGAACCTTGACCCAATGTTTAGGAAAACATAAACCTTGGTATAGAAGAAGAAGAAGATGCATGCCACAACCTTGGGATGGAGGTTGATAAGTCTTGAATGCCACAAGGGGATGCCTTGATAAGTTCTAATTCAATGAAGAACCAATAAGTGAGACTCTCACCATGTAGTAGATTGAAATAAGCCAAAAGTTACATGTGTGGCCGCCACCCCCTTATTTTATAGCTATAGGGTGACCTTAAAACCCTAAAAGGCCAAAAGGAAGCCCATTTAGTAGAGGTCTATGTAGACTACATAGCCATATTGAGCTCTTGGCACCATTACAACCCAAATAAAGTTAGAAATTTGGCCTAAATTGAACCCACAAAATCAACATATCCCTCTTACATAGACAAGAGACTTAAGTGACTAGTTAAGCTCATCTAAGACTTGAATTAGGTTGACTAAGCCGTATGACTTGCTCTTGGTCAAACCTTCTTCAATGGTAGCTTTGGCTTTCACATCTTTAATTAGCACATTAAGTGCTTCTTTCATCTTTTTAGCCTTAGCCATTATAATTGGGCCTCCTTTGATGCATAATGGATCATCAACATCTTCTAGAGTGGGTTGAGTATGATCCATATCATTAGCTTGTTCGGCAACTTGTTCACTTCCTTTGACTCTATCGCTTCCTTTGACTCCATCAAGGCGGTTCCTTATGCTTCGGCTGTCGCAAGCCTCATGTTTGCTATGTTGTGTACGAGACTGGATATCTGCTTTGTCGTGGGCATGGTTACCATATATCAGAGTAATCCAGGGCAGTGACATTGGACTACGGTAAAGCATATATTGAAGTACATGAAAAAACTGGTGATTATATGCTAGTTTACCAGGCAGATCAATTACTCCCTGTGGGTTACACAGATTCTGACTTCTAATCAGATAGGGATAACAGTAAGTCTATCTCGGGGTATGTGTTTACTTTGGGAGGTGAAGCCATAGTATGGAGGAGTATCAAGCAGAAATGCGTTACAGACTCCACCATGAAAGCTAAGTATGTGGCGGCCTCTGAGGCAGCCAAAGAAGCTATATGGCTCAGGAACTTCTTAATGGACTTAGATGTGATTTCTGATTTGTCCAGAGCTATGACAATTTATTGTGATAATAGTGGTGCAGTAACTAACTTGAAGGAACCACGAGCCCATAAGGCAAGTAAACACATAGAGCGCAAGTACTACCTGATACGAGAGATCGTAATGTGAGGAGAAGTTGTTGTCGCCATGATTGCATCGGAGGATAACCTGGCAGATCCTTTCACTAAGGCCCTTCTAGTGAGAGCTTATGATAAGCATGTGGAGGGGATGGGAATCGGATGTATGGCAGTTTGATGGCAACATAGTTTTTTTAGTATAATTGGGAGATTGTTAGGATATATACCAAAAGTCTAGCTTTTGTATGACATCTATATTTTGGAATAAGAATCACATGGCCATTGTTTGCATTTTATATTTATTATATGTGTGTATATTGTCCTTTACTTTACATTGTATATAACATGGTATGAGGTGCCATATAGAAGATCATGTTATTAGTCCCTTGCGAAATATAAGTAGAGGCTCAGAACCGAGATGGATTTGGACAAACCATCAGAATGGTTGTAATGTAATTTGGTATTAGTCTATCTTGACTATAGAATTACACTAGTACACTTTGTGTGTATTGAGCAGGACCAACTTAGAGGTGATTCGATTTATACTGACTATATAATCGAATCAGACCTCAGATATTATGGTGTGCATGCTCTTAATCCTGATATAATAATGGACACATCCACTTAATATCTATTTCTTTGATTTACCAATGGGCAAAATTTATTTGTTAAATCAATTGACCCGGTAAATTGGGAAATAATATTATTTACATGGGTGTCCTAATGCATTAGGATGATGATGCCCCCTTGAGGAGCTCATAATGTTCATCTTGTAAATACTACAGGTGGACTTGGTTCAACATGATGATAAAGTTGTGTGGTACTACTCATGGAGTGAGATATTAATTAATTAAATTGTCAGTATTTAATTAATTAATGGACATGCGAGATCTTAATCATGGGGAGATAATGTACACAAAATATGGTGGAGCACATATTTATTTATGGGGGTTGGTGCGGTAGTTCAATGATAACCCTTTAGTGGACCGAGATATCATTAATGGATCGGGATTTAGATCCATTAGGAGACCAAAACCAACTTCTCCTCATGGTCCCTATTGTAGCCTATATATAGCGTTATAAGCCATGAAATCAAAAACCCTAAGGTAGATATTTCTTCTCTTACTCTTCTCTTAGCCGTCATTGCCCAAGATGAAGAATTCACCAAGGCCACTGACCAATAGAAGTTGTTGGTCTTCGTCCAACAAGAACACCGCTGGTTGCATATCAACGTTGAGTTGTCAACATGTTAAGCAATGTCTTGACAAAAGTTGAGTTGCTTGCCAACGTTGAGTTGTCAATGTGAGAAGCGATGTGTTGCTTGCCTTGGTGAATTGTTGTACTCGTTGTCAAAAATTGCTATTGTTCTTCTATGAACACTAGTTCGATCTTAACTGGACAATAGCAAAAGACCATCGGACAGCGAGCTTGCGCAAGGGAAAAAGAAGAAGGAGAACATCTACTTCCTTGGAGGTTTGCGGCATCCCCTTCCTTGGAGGATTGCGGTGCAAGGAAGGAAGAAGGAGGGTTTTGGTGGCTTCGTTTCTTGGAAGATCGTCACCCACACGACGTCCAAGAAGAGGATAGGAATAGAATAGAAGATCAAGAGGTAAACAAGAGATATAAATCTTGTTTTCTTGCTCTAGTTTAATTATTGTTTTCTTATTTGTCATGGACCCCCAAGATAAACACAAAAACAGGCGATCTAATTCGTCATCTATTCCGCAGCTAATCGATTATAAGAGTTAGATTGCTTGAACAACAAGTTTGTTCAAGTGATCACTCAAATCGATTAGTACGATGATGAGACGGTTGTTCGGAAAAGTTCTCTCCATCTGGGTTGTTTCTAATCAATAGAAAATTTTAATCTAGGGATATGGAGAGCACCGAACGGGAAACCGAACCTAACAACTGGTATTGGAGCCAAGGTTTCCGATTTTGTGTGTTTTGGATTCGGTTACTTTCATGCATTTTTCATATATAATTTTATGTTGGATAATAGTTGGATGTATGTAGGCTAACTCTTTGGTTGCAGGCATAAGATCTGACTATTATGACTTAATGTGATTGTATGTGATTGTGTGTGTATGATTGTAATAATTATTTGAATCCTCGGGGTCGACAAGGCTAATTAGTATTTAATATTTATAATTAAATACAACATTGTTTAACACTCATTTTAACCGAACGGGAAACCGAATCCAACAAATACTAGGTTGTGCATATTTCAATCAAGTTAGGTCCTTATCTACACATTTCTAGTCCTAAGAATGACAATTTTACAAAAAAGTCTTTAATTAAAATCACAATGAGGGAAAATTTCTGGATTTTCTAAGTTAGCAAGATTATTAATTAATTTTTCTAGTTTATCAATTTTATTTCATGTATTAATTTTTTGAAATTTGAATTCATTACTTTACATGATTTAATTATGTTACTTGAGCATGTATCCATATGTAAATTTGACCATGAGTGATTATGTAAGATATTAGCATCTATTGTAAAAAATTATATTTTCATATAATATAAATTTACCTATCTCGATTGGTTATCCTGGATCTTTGGTTCTTCTATCTGTGCATTAATCTTTATAATGTCCAAATTCCTGATAGTTGAAGCATTGTATGTGACTCTTGTCCTTTCGTACTCCAAGAACTAGTTTCTTCGTTGTTGTCGGTGGTGTCATTCGTATCTTACGAGTATGACACATATTTTTGTAGTGCCCTCTCTCCCTGCAGTTAAAACAAATTATGTGATTTTTTAAATTTAAATTTACAATTTTACATGTTAAATCCCCATTGGGAATCTCCCCCTTCATTGTTGTTGTCTCGGATCTGGACTCATGTTTAGATTCTGGTTCGAATTCGACTTCGGATTCGGGTTCAAACTCTGTCTGGCTACTCACTTGAGCTTGTTCTTCTTCGTTCGATTCGTCCGATGATTCAAACAGTACACCTTCTAAGACCTCAATGTCGGGCGTCTCTTTGTGTAGGTCAATAAGCTTTTCCCAGATCTCTTTGGCACAATTGAAGGATCTAACCCGCTTCGATTCTTCTTTGGTCAGGCCGCATTGTAGGATGACTGATGCCTTGGTATCAGACTTTGTCTTAGATTAGTAGTGCGGGAGTAGAAGGAAAAAAAATTACCAGAATTAAGGTAGCACTTATTTCGAGAAACAAAATATTAAAATAATAAAAAATTTATGACACATTTTCCAAAAATGATCATTATGTCAATTATGACTTATATTGAAAAAATAAGAATTCAAAATTGAAAAAGACAAAATAATTTTTATTTGAATGAAAAAAGCGTAAAATTTAAAAAAAATGCTCGAAAGGTGGTTTCACCAATTCAGAGCAGCCCGCTCTCATACCACTTGTGGGATCAATGTGATCAATACACGGGGTGAATATTGATAATAATTTTTTGGATAAATCAGATTAACTGCAGTGAAGTAATCAAGTCAAACACGGCTAACACCTTATTTTTTTACTTCGTTCGGAGTATGTGATGGCTACTACTCCAAGGCCCACGTTCCCTGACCGTTTTCGTTGGGTAATAGTATAATTCGTGAATGAAGTACAAGAGTTATGATTAAGTATAGAAAAATAGAGATTATACCAACAACACTAAAAGAAGGAATTTCGTTGCATAAGCGGCATGTCGTCGATCTTGAACATCTTGGGCGTAGAGAATTTGAGCACGGAAGATTTATTGTTGAGATTTCGTGAACTTGAGTTCATATGTGGAAGCAAGGGGTGAAACCCATTTTATACTTGATCTCGGGCGCTTGAGTGGTTATAGGGGTGCCCTCCACGTCACCGGTTTAGTCGTGTCCTTATCCGCAGAGTCGACCAACCTTTATCCTGTTCTTGGGCACCTGGGAGCACGGGGCACCTAGCAACAGTGACACACCTGGGAGTTGATGTGGCGCATCCTACCAGCGATCGCCAACTCAGCTTCGGAACCTACTGAGAAAACCCATCTGGGGCGCCTAAGTCCTCTCAGGGGCCTAGGTTCTCAGGCACCAGAGCCCTCTTAGGCGCCCCTGATCGCAACGGCTGGTTCCTTTAGCCTACAACCAAGGTTAGTCCCATAACATAATATAATAAAGTAAATGTATGCATAAATGACAACTAGAGCTATCATGTTCTGACATTCGATTTCACATGAAATCGTAGGTTGAACCGACACCTACTATTCCCCTTTCCGGGGAAAGCATCCTCACCTACTCCACATTGGAGAAGTTATCTTTTACCAATCGGCTCCTCCGGTTGGACTTTTGCTCGGCCTGCGAAATGATAGATTGATTCCGTACGCTAGAGGGGGGGGGGGTGAATAGCGTTTTTTGAACACGTTCTTCCTACACGGTTAGTTGCATAGCGGAATATACAATAAAACTAAACTAATAATGTAAATAACAACGCTAACAAACCAGATTTACTTGGTATCCACCCCGGACGGGTGACTAATCCAAGAATCCGTCGGTGGATCACTTCCCAGATAACCGCTGGCTAATCCTTATCGCTGCTTGTGGGTGGAGAAACCTCGCCACAGCGCCTTGACACGATCTAGACTCAAGAGATTACTAACAAGCCTTAACCAAGCTTGTTTTGTCAAGAGTTTCGGCCACCACGAAGTCCTCTTTAAATAGAACTAAGTCTGAAACCCTCGCCACCAGTCGACTGCTCCTAGGGTAGTCGACTGGTGCCACTGAAAATCGACCGTTGCACCCCCAACGCTCGAATTTTCAGCCAACTCACCAGCCGCTACCAGTCGGCTACTCCCAGGGCAGTCGACTGGTCCTCAGCCAGAACCCTTCTGTGAGTTTCATCAGTCGACTGCCCCTAGGCCAGTCGACTGGTCTACTCACACACCTAAGGTTACCCTTCCCGAGTACATTCTGTTGGATCGAGAGAACCAATAGAGGGGGGGTGAATATCGAAAAACGTTCGGATTTATGGAAAAAGCAATTGCACAGCGGAAGATAAAAGCAAACACGCGAACACAGTAATTTTTACTTGGTTCGGAGCCTAGGTGGACTCCTACTCCAAGGCCCACGATCGTTGATCGTTTACTTTGGGCAATTCTATATGAAGCGTAAAATCCGTTTACAAAGATTGATTACAGAAATAAGTGCAGTAATTTAAAAATCACTCTTCTTTACTGACGTCCGGAGTAGATTGACTTTTTTCGGAGCAGCAGGACGTCGTCGGCTCGAGTTGGGAGGTTTCCGGAGCAAGGCGAAGAGCAGAAGAGCTTTGAAGCGTTGAATCAAGTGATGTTCGAAGCTTGGGGTCGAGGGCCCTTCATATAGGGTCTGGGGGCGCCCGGGACGTCGGGGGCGCCCCCCCCCCCAACGTGTCGGTTGATCCGGCGATTTCTCGGTCAGCGTCTGATCCCTATGCCTTCGGGATCAGTTTTGACTGGGGCGCCCGTAGCGCTCAGGGCGCCCGGATTGACGGGGTCAAAGTGTCATCTGTTGGCTTCGAAGGGAGCTGCTTCGACAGTTGGTGCTGGGGGCGCCCGGGACGTTGGGGGCGCCCGGGAGCACGGGGGCGCCCGGGAGTTGAACTGTCGATGCTTGCTTTGCTTTCTTGTGTTTTGTGTTCACCTTGGGGGCGCCCGGGACACTTCGGGCGCCCTGGTTAGCTATTGCCTCATTCCTTTGAGGCTCTCTGAGCTGCAGACACATGTTCCTTCGGTCCTGTGGGTTAGTCCAAAACACAATGAAACAATAAATTGTTAGTTTATACAGCCTTAGCTATCTTGGTTCTGGCTTTGGGTCTCCAAAATGGAACCCTAGGTCGAACCGACGCCTACTGTTCCCTCGACGGGGAACGCGTCCTCACCTACTCCTCTCGGGAGAGTGTACCTGATGCCAACCGTTCCTCTGGTTGGACTTTTGCCTGACGGTCCTTTGCCAGGTCTTGGATGATCCTTCACCCGGTGCCTAGCATTTCTTCGCTAGGGCTTTTCACTCTGGCATTCCATCGCCAGTGCCTAGCAGTCCTTCACTAGGGCTTTTTACTCTGGCATTCCTTCGCCAGTGCCTAGCAGTCCTTCGCTAGGGCTTTTTACTCTGCACACTCAAGTGACATGTTAGATAACAAGTAAGACTTAACTCTTGAACCCTGTTGCCATTATCAAAACACAGGTTTGACTTTGGTGCTTTCTGCACCAACAATCTCCCCCTTTTTGATTTATGGCAACCCTAGTTCAAAAAGTTAAGTTTAATCAAAAGCATAAAAATTTGTTCCCTCCCCTAGAGGGAATCTCTCCCTAGATTTTTCAAAACGTCATGGGGTTCTAAGTTTTTAAAAAACTTTACTTAGAATGATTTTGCACTTTGAAAACTTAAGTTTAGATACTTTGGAAATCTTTTGATAACTTAAGTTTTAAAAGTTCATAAAGGAATATTTGAAAGCATGAGTTTAGAGTACTTAACACAAATTTGAAGCCTTAAGTTTAAAGTACTCAAAAGTTTTTGAAAACTTTTAAGTTAAGTACTTAGTAGGATTTGAAAAACTTAAGCACTTAGTAAACTTTGAAACAATTTAAGTACTTAGTAAATTTTAAAATAATTTAAGTACTTAGTAAATTAAGTTTAAAGTACTTATGAAAGTTTTGAAAAACTTAAGCTTAAAGTACTTATGGAAGTTTTGAAAAGCTTAAAGTACTTATGGAAGTTTTGAAAAACTTAAGCTTAAAGTACTTATAAAAACTTAGTACTTAATAAACTTAAGTACATAGTAGGATTTTCTAAAAACAAAAAACTTATGTATTTCTAGAAAGGTTTTGAAAAGCTTTGAAAAGTAGCTAACTTTTTGAAAAATTTTGAGAGTTTGAAAAAAATTTGAAAAATTTGAACTCTCTCCTTTCCTTTTGAAAAAAATTTGAAAAATTTGAACTCTCTCCTTTCTTATCTCTCCCCCTTTGCCATATATCAAAAATAGATAGATATTGTAGAAATTAAATTGCATAAAAGAAATGACTTTCATAAAGGAAAAATATTCGTATGATTTTGCTGTACTGAACCAAGACTTAGACCAAATCAGTTAATTTTCTCAGGGACCTGTTTAACCCATTTAGCTACTTACTAACTGTTATAAGCAGTAGTTTCGCTAGGGTTAGTCAAGTTAAGTGTTTCTATTCAAGTTAGATTTTCTAAACTTGACACATAACTGGATTGCTGTAAAAGTTGTATTTAGTGCCCCAATTACTGCAGATGCACTGACTTAATGCATCATGAATTAAGGCAAAGACCTAAGCATCTCAACCCTTTCTAGGTTATCAATCAAAGTACCCTAAAGTGCTTGTGAGATGCTGGCTTTTAAATCTATAGGTGCATGCAGTTCTAGGGTTAGGGCCTAAGCTAAGTCCATTTGCGAAAAAGCCCTAGTTTTGAAAGGGGTTAGTTTTGAAAGAAAACTAAGTCGAAAAAGATTTAAAACAAACTGATTTTGAAATTAAGTAAAACAGTTTTTCAAAATTCTATTTTTAGAAACTGATTTTTAAATCAAGTAAAGCAGTAAGAAAATCAACAGTAGAGTTAATCTATTCTACAGAGCACAATCCTAACTGCCTTCATAGTGAGCTGAACTCAGACTCAGGTAATGGTTTTGTGAATATATCAGCTAAGTTGGATTTTGAGTCTATATGTTTAAGTACTATCTCACCCCTGGCTACATGGTCTCTTACGAAGTGATGTTTAACTTCTATATGTTTTGTTCTGGAATGTTAGATTGGGTTTTTAGTTAGATTGATTGAACTTATATTGTCAATAAATACCTGAGTTTAGGTGTAGTTGAGCTGGAAGTCCTTAAGAGTGTGGCTACATGGTCTCTTACGAAGTGATGTTTAACTTCTATATGTTTTGTTCTGGAATGTTGGATTGGGTTTTTAGTTAGATTGATTGAACTTATATTGTCAATAAATACCTGAGTTTGGGTGTAGTTGAGCTGGAAGTCCTTAAGAGTGTGCATCATCCATAAAAGTTGTGCTACACATTCTCCTAAGGCTACATACTCAGCTTCAGTTGTGGACAGAGCCACACAGTGTTGTTTTCTGCTGCACCAACTTACTAGACTATTTCCTAACAGTTGGCAGCTTCCACTTGTGCTCTTTCTATCTAATTTACAACCAGCATAGTCAAAATTCGAGTATCCTGACAAATTGAAGGTTGAGGTTCTAGGATACCAAATCCCTACATTTAGGGTTCCCTTTATATATCTTAGTATTCTTTTTAGGGCTGCTAAGTGTGTTTCCTTAGCACAGGGTTGGTATCTAGCACACATCCCTACAGCAAAAAGAATGTCAGGTCTGCTGGCTGTAAGGTACAGTAGACTACCTATCATACTTCTATACAGTTTGAGGTCTACTGGCTTACCATCAGGATCACTATCTATTTTTACATTAGTTGCCATGGGGGTATTTATGCTTTTAGAGTTATCCATTTTAAATTTCTTTATTAACTCTTTAGCATATTTGGATTGATGGACGTAGTTTCCATCTCTAGTTTGTTTGATTTGTAGTCCTAGGAAAAAGGTAAGCTCACCAACCAAGCTCATTTCGAATTCATTTTCCATTATCTTTACTAACTCTTTTAGGAAGTTTATGTTGGTGGATCCAAAGATTATATCATCTACGTAAATTTGGGCAATAAATATATATTTTCCTAGGGTTTTAATAAATAATGTTGAGTCAATTAGTCCTTGTTTAAATTCTTTAGAAGTTAAGTGAGTTGATAAACGTTCATACCAGGCCCTAGGTGCTTGTTTTAACCCATATAGTGCTTTAGTTAATTTGTAAACGTGGTCAGGTTTGTCTAAGTTCTTAAACCCAGGGGGTTGTCCTACATAAACTTCTTCTTTAATGAACCCATTTAGGAAGGCGGACTTTACATCCATTTGGTATAGCTTAAATCCTTTATGGGATGCAAAGGCTAACAACATTCTAATGGACTCAAGTCTCGCTACTGGGGCATATGTTTCATCGTAATCTAATCCCTCTACTTGGCTGAATCCCTTGGCTACTAAGCGGGCTTTATTTCTAACTATTTCTCCTTGATCATTTAGCTTATTCCTAAAGACCCAGATAGTGTCTATGATGGTTTTGCCTTCAGGTTTAGGCACTAGTTCCCAGACTTGGTTTCTCTCAAATTGGGCTAATTCTTCTTGCATAGCTATGATCCAGTCAGGGTCAGGTAGGGCTTCATCTATAGTTTTGGGTTCTATTTTTGATATCATAGCTATTTCACTAAGGTTTCTATAGGAGGATCTAGTCCTGACTCCTAGAGTTGGATCACCCACAATTTGATCGGTTGGGTGACTAAGTCTGGGTTTCTTGGTTCTCCTAGAACTTGGTTTAGCCTCAGGTCCGGCTGGTCGGTTTGGTTCACTGTTTGATTCGACCCTTTGGGCTGGTTCATTTGTTGGTTCAGTTGACTCATTAATTGGTTCAATAGTTAGTTCGTTTAAGGATTCAATTAAGGGTTCACTAGTTTGTTCATTATTTTCTTGATCAGAATTTGATGAAGTTAGGTTTGGATTATCAGATGTTGAGTTGACTTCTTCATCAAATATTAAGTTAGTTGTTTCTTCAATTTTTTTAGTTTGTTTGTTGTAAACTCTATAGGCTCTACTTGTGGTTGAGTATCCTAGGAAGATACCTAGGATTGATTTGGATTGAAATTTCCCTAAGTAGTCTTTGGTGTTTAGGATATGAACTTTGCATCCAAAGACCCTTAGGTAGTGTAGATTTGGGAGCCTATGGTAGTACAGTTCATAGGGTGTTTTGTTGTGTCGCTTGTTAATCACAACCCTATTTTGGATGTAACAAGCCGTACTAATCGCTTTTGCCCAATATTGGTTTGCTAAGCTAAATTCGTTGAGCATAGCCCTAGCGGCTTCTTGTAAGGTTCTATTCCTTCTTTCGACTATCCCATTTTGTTGGGGGTTCTACGACATGAAAATTCATGTAAATACCCATTGACCTTACAGAATTCCTCGAACCGTTGATTTTCAAATTCTCCCTCGTGGTCACTCCTAAGTCTTTTAATTTTAGTATCGTTTTGATTTTCAATCAATCTACAAAAATCATTAAATAGTTTTAAGGTTTCATCTTTGGTTTTTAGAAACCTAACCTAGGTAAACCTAGAATAATCATCAACTATTACTAAGCAGTATTGGTTCCCGCTTAGTGACTTAGCTCCATGTGAATCAAATAGGTCAAGGTGCAGGAGCTCAAGTGTGGTTTGAGTTAGGTCAGATTGAATTGATTTGTGATTAGATTTGGTTTGTTTACCTTGATTACATAATTCACATATTAGGTTTTCATTGTTTTTAATTTTGGGGATACCTTTGAGTAGGCCAAGTTGGGTGACTTTTGAGATAGTTCTCAAATTGGTATGACCTAATCTCCTATGCCAGATGTTCGATTGTTCTAACTGAGTTAACATACATTTGGGTACTAGGGGAAGGTTTATAGTGTATACATAATTTTTCCTAGTGCCCTTAAGCATGATTTCTGAGTCTTGTACATTTCTAATCAGGCAGTCAGAATTGTTGGAAGTGACTATATAACCAGAATCACATAACTGACTTATGCTAAGCAGGTTAAAATTGAAGTTTTCAACCAAAAGAACTTTCTTAATAATAAAGTTAGATTTAAGCTAAATATTACCTGACCCAATTACCTTGAGTGTAGCATTGTTGCCAAATGCTACTGAGCCTAGGTTCTTGAGCTTGAGTTTGGTGAACTTCAATTTATCTCCAGTCATGTGTCTGGAGCAACCGCTATCCAACATCCATTGGTCCAAATCTTTATGTTCCTTGATTTCGCCGTCTTCTGAAAAGGTTAGTCTGCCGTCGTCCTTTTCTGACTCTGACTCAGTCTCGACTTCTTCTGAAGCGGTCAGTGCTAGTAGGTTTGACTGGGGTTCTTCTTCTTCTTCTTCTGATGAAGATTCGTCCCAGGTTGCTTGGAGTGCTTTCATCCTTCTTGTCTTTTTGTTCTCCTTTAGATTTGGGCACTCCGTCTTGTAGTGGCCCTTCTTCTTGCACTCGTAGCAGGTTACGTTGGGCTTAATTTTTTCATTCGCGGGTTCAGCTGGTTCATCCTTTCTTCGGCTTGTCCTCCGTTTGTTGGCTTGGTTCTTCAATTTTTTATAGTAGCTTCGGGCCAGTCAGACCAGCTCAGATTGATCTCCTTCTTCGTCTTCTGCGTCTGAGTCTGAGTTAGACTCGGGTTCAGGTTGTGGCTTCTTCTTTGTTGATCTTCCAGTTTTTCCTGCAACAAAGGCAATACCTTTCTCGACCACATTGCAGTTAGTCTGTTCATGAAGTTCTAACTCGGAAAATAATTCATCTAATTTAATTTTAGAGAGATCCCTTGAAACCTTGTATGCTTCTACCATAGATGCCCACAAGGTATTTCTAGGGAAAGCATTTAGGGCATACCTTATTAGGTCACGGTTTTCGACCTTGTGACCTATAGTGTGAAGACCGTTCATCAATTCTTGGATTCGTGCGTGGAGTTGGGCTGCTGTTTCGTTGTCAGCCATCTTGATGGTGTAGAGTTTGTTTAGGAGCAGGTCTCTCTTACTGATCCTGGTGTCTGATGTTCCTTCGTGCAGCTCGATTAATTTTGCCCACAGCTCCTTGGCACTGTTGAAGGGGCCCACTCTGTTTAGCTCTTCTTTTGTTAATCCACATTGTAGGGTCTGAGTTGCCTTTGCGTCGGCTTCTATTTTGCGCTTTAGAGCGGTGTCCCATTCTGAGTAGCTTTGAGGTACTCCTTCAGCGTTCTTGGGAATCTCCAGTCTGGACTGGATGATGATCCACATGTCCACCTGAGTTTTCAGGTGGACCTCCATTCGACTTTTCCAGTATGAAAAGTCTTCTCCACTGAAAAGTGGAGGTCTGGCGATGCTAAATCCTTCTTGCATGGCCATTTAATCTGAAACAGAAAACTAACAAAAAAATTTTTTCCCAAGACTAGGTCTTGGATTAGTAGTGCGGGATGAATAAAATGAAATAGCGAGGGGTGTTGCACCAACCTCGATTAACGAGAAAAAGAAAATTCGAACGAAATATTTAAAGAAAATTTGAACGAGAAAAAGAAAAAAAAAATCCGAAAATTTTTTTTCAAACTGGTGGTTGCACCAAGTTTGAACTTCCCCGCTCTAATACAACTTGTTGGATCGAGAGAACCGATAGAGGGGGGGTGAATATCGGAAAACGTTCGGATTTATGGAAAAAGCAATTGCACAGCGGAAGATAAAAGCAAACACGCGAACACAATAATTTTTACTTGGTTCGGAGCCTATGTCGACTCCTACTCCAAGGCCCACGATCGTTGATCGTTTACTTTGGGCAATTCTATATGAAGCGTAAAATCCGTTTACAAAGATTGATTACAGAAATAAGTGCAGTAATTTAAAAATCACTCTTCTTTACCGACGACCGGAGTAGATTGGAGCAGCAGGACGTCATCGGCTCGAGTTGGGAGGTTTCCGGAGCAAGGCGCGAGAGCAGAAGAGCTTTGAAGCGTTGAATCAAGTGATGTTCGAAGCTTGGGGTCAAGGGCCCTTTATATAGGGCCTGGGGGCGTCCAGGACGTCGGGGGCGCCCCCCCCCCCCCACGTGTCGGTTGATCCGGCGATTTCTCGGTCAGCGTCTGATCCCTATACCTTCGGGATCAGTTTTGACCGGGGCGCCTGGAGCGCTCGGGCCGCCCGGATTGACCGGATCAAAGTGTCATCTGCTGGCTTCGAAGGGAGCTGCTTCGGCAGTTGCTGCTGGGGGCGCCCGGGAGCACGGGGGCGCCGGGAGTTGAACTGTCGAAGCTTGCTTTGCTTTCTTGTGTTTTGTGTTCACCTTGGGGGCGCTCGGGACACTCCGGGCGCCCTGGTCAGCTATTGCCTCATTCCTTTGAGGCTCTCTGAGCTGCAGACACACGTTTCTTCGGTCCTGTATCCAGGGTTAGTCCAAAACACAATGAAACAATAAATTGTTAGTTTATACAGCCTTAGCTGTCTTGGTTCTGACTTTGGGTCTCCAAAATGGAACCCTAGGTCGAACCGACTCCTACTGTTCCCTCGACGGGGAACGCGTCCTCACCTACTCCTCTCGGGAGAGTGTACCTGATGCCAACCGTTCCTCTGGTTGGACTTTTGCCTGACGGTCCTTTGCCAGGTCTTGGATGCCGAACTATCCTTCGCCCGGTGCCTAGCATTCCTTCGCTAGGGCTTTTCACTCTGGCATTCCTTCGCCAGTGCCTAGCAGTCCTTCGCTAGGGCTTTTTACTCTGGCATTCCTTCGCCAGTGCCTAGCAGTCCTTCGCTAGGGCTTTTTACTCTGCACACTCAAGTGACATGTTAGATAACAAGTAAGACTTAAGTCTTGAACCCTGTTGCCATTATCAAAACACAGGTTTGACTTTGGTGCTTTCTGCACCAACACATTCCACTGCGCACTCGAACCCTAGGATCTCCCGAGTACAATCACACATCACTCGTCCCCTCACAACTCGATTGGCTCCTCATCAGCAGCCTCGACTATTGCCTTCGCGCCCTCTTCATCTTCGACTCCCGTCCCTCAGACTCACACAAGCCTTCAGCTTGCCTCTATGTCATCCTTCACGCATGCCTCGATGTCCACACCNAGTCACCCTTTAAATAAGAGTAAAGGACAACTCCACGAGTTGTCCAGCCCGACACCAGTCGACTGCCCCTGGGGCAGTCGATTGGTCTAGCCTTAATTGCTAGCCAATGGCTAGTTTTCGGGAGTATCAGTCGACTGCCCCTGGGGCAGTCGACTGGTCCAGAACAGAAAACATTCTGTGAGTTTGAGAATTGGCTGGTAGTCGACTGCCCAACTTATACAACCTCTCTTCCTCATTCCGAAAACCCTTCTTCATGTGTGCCTTCAAGTACACTCCCTTGGCTCACCCCTTGAAGTCTTCTTCCACAGGCTATCGCCCCTCGGATGCACACATAAGCCTTCCCTTGGCTTGCTTTCATGCCACCCTTCACGTGTGCCCTTTGAAGTCCACTTCCCGGCTTGCCCTTGGAGTCCTCTTCCCTCGGCACTCGTTTCTCGGATAAGTCCTCCATGTGTGATTCTCCAAGTTCTGCAAACTCAATCACACATATCAAATAACAAGATAACACCCTAACCTTAAACATATTAACACACACATCAAAACCATGATCTTCCCGATCATCCTTGAGTCGATTGCCCCAACAATCTTCCCCTTTTTGATGAGTGGCAACATGCTTAAGTTAGGGATAAAACAACAACCAACAACAATAATTGAAACAACATGACATAATAAGAAAACAAGAGATAACCTCCCTCTTAACCTATGCCTTCTCCATTTTCAATTTTCATAAACCAAAGTTAAGTTACAAACCTAACATAAACCACCCATTCTCCCCCTTTGACACCATCAAAATGATTTCCCTAAGCAATACCTACCCATAGCATCAAATGAGAGAATTTTCGATTTCTAAAAAAGTGCTTAGTAGGCTAAAATCAGGCATGCTAGTTGACTGCCCCTGGGGGCAGTCGACTGATACTCTATCAGTCTGAATTACAAGTTTTTGAGCCGAATTTCAGAAACTCCCCATAAATTTCAGAAAATTCCAAAAATTATAAAAATTTACAAGCATGTTTCATATGATATACTCTAACAAGGAAAAATATCAGTTCATGAAAAATTTAAACATGCTTGACTTTTTGACCAAAGTTCAAATTTCTTAAAAAATACTAACTTTGTATCAAAGTTTCAATCTAATTTTACAATCATACATGTTTCAAACTTATGACAAAACAAATAAAATATAGAATGGTTTTCAAATGTTTAAAATGTTCAACCATGATCTTTGGGCAAGATGTTCATTAATTAAACATTTTCTTTCCCCATGGTTGTCTATTTTCAATAATTTTGATACATCTAATGATCCAACAGTATGCCATAAGCACAAGTAAACCATTTGTATCATCCTAATGGATCAAGCACCATCTTCCTATTGTATTACCACAAGGTCCATCCTATACTTCTACAAAACACATACCAAGGCCCCTTCTTAAGGATGTGAATTCCGTTTCGGGAAGAAGCTTGGTAAATATATCAGCAAGGTTTGACTTTGACTCAACATAGTGCAAATCTATGTCTCCCCTTGTCACATGATCTCTAATGAAGTGATGCTTCACTTCAATGTATTTTGTTCTAGAATGGTGAATCGAATTTTTAGTCAAGTTAATTGTACTTACATTATCACACAAAACTTTGACCTTGGAGTAATGTAATTCATAATCCTCTAAGGTGTGCATGATCCAAAGTAGTTGGGACACACAACCACCCATTGCCACATATTCGACCTCCATTGTTGATAGGGCAATACATGATTATTTCCTACTACTCCAACTAACTAAGGATGACCCAATAAATTGACATCCTCTACTAGTACTCTTCCTATCTAGTTTACAACCTGCGTAGTCCGAATCGATGTATCCAACAAGTTCAACATTTGGTGTTCTAGGATACCAAAGCCTGACATTAAGAGTACCCTTTATATACCTTAAAATTCTTTTAACTACCACTAAATGAGATTCTTTGGCACATGATTGGTACCTTACACACATACCTACCGCAAATAATATATCAGGTCTACTAGCGGTTAGGTACAATAGACTACCAATCATGCTCCTATGAACCCTTTGTGCGAGGAAGGGAACCCTCCTAAGAACCTATGGTCGGGACACTCTGAAAAGCTAAAAACTCCTCGCTAGTCGATCTAAACGAAGAATGAATGGAAAAGACGAGGGGTCAGAGAGATATTGAAGAGCTTGAAGATAATGCACACCCCGCTCATTTGAGCAAAGGCGTTGGGAACCATTTGGTGAAGGGGGATATCAAAATAGGAGGCCACATTTATGAAAAAAGGAGGAATGGGGAAGCAAAGCCCCGATTCTACTTGCCCCAGAAAGAAGGTAAAGAAACCTACGGGAGGCTCTACCGACGTCTAGTCTACTATAGGGATCACCACCTCCATCTCGGCCGGAATGCCGTAGGCCTCAATGGTCGCCTGCAAAGCCTCCGACCTCACTTTCGAAGAGGCAGACTCATACCACTCCACTCAATAACCTTCCATGGTTCCTAAGGAAAAAGACGGGAAGGAGACAGAAGGCTGACGCGAAAAGAATCCTTAGGGAAGAAGATGAAAATAAGGTTTACCAAACAACGAAGCCAGAAGGTGGCCGAATGTCTTCGGCTCCCCTTCTTATACGGAGGAAGCCGCTAGCATGTGCGCAATAGGGGCAAGGCACGTGGACGGTAAGAAATCGCCACATTAGGGTAGTGCCATGGAACAACCGCTTGATGTGAGCCTGCTACAGCTGCGCACGTCAGTAAGAGATCGCGAGGAAAGAAATTGGAGCATGTGGCGACGAAGAATTCGCGAAGGGGCTTTATCGCCATTAAAGAGTGTCATGAGCATTTATGGAGGATGGACGAGTATCATTGCAGTACCTCGAAAACCATAGAAGTCTTTTTGGGGAAGACAAAACCAAAAAGAGATTGCCTCGTGACCCGAAGCAAATTCTATAATTCCTGGATCCAGTATGACTGCCAGGGAAGCAGTAATGGGTGCAAGGACCCACGGTGACATAGCTTATTCAGTGCAAATACTAGTCTAATCAGTCAGCAACACTTCCTTCGATCAGATTTGAAGGGAGGGGCTTGTAATGAGGTTAAGCACCCTGTGGTTGACACGTGAATTGAAGAAGCTATGTAGCAAGATATAGCGAGTCTGAGTGACTCTCTTTCCGGAGCTCCCGAGACCCTCTCGGGAAGGGAACCCCCCGTGGGTAAACATACCCCGAAGATCAAAGCAGAGGATGCACTCCCGAGATCACCTCGGGATGTTGTATCCTCGAGACCACCTCGGGAAGGCAAAATGCCCGGGACCCCCCGGGCCAGAAGACCTTGAGATCACCTCGGGGAAGCGAAGCCCAAGATGCATTCGACCTCAAGGAATGGCCCCCCTTTCTTCGGATCTGCGGATAACCATCACCCATTATCGCGGAGTCATCATAACCCATAATTATTGCAACGGTCCGAACTTAATGACGGTGTGGACCATTGCAAAGGTTATCCTATAACCGACAATAGGGGGGCGTGGCAAAGATCGTGGAAACTCGTGAGATGGCCGCCGTAGGAATAAAAGGTACTCTAACCTCTCCGGTAAAGGGGTTACGCTCTCTCTACTTCATGCATACCTCTTTTGCCTTCTCTTCATCTCTTGGATCTAGGCACTGACTTGAGCGTCAGAGTGGGCTCCGTCGGATAACCTCCGGCGTGTTCCCCTAACGGTCGTGTTAATCTCGTAGGGTGTGAGTTCTTCCTCTAGCGTCAGCGTCCACGTGGGCTGAACCAGGATGACTGGTCATCGACGTTGATTCCTTCCGGAACATAGTCGAAACACAAAATAATGCTTTTTTAAAATCTTTAACATAGTAGTTGAACAGGAAAACGGAAGACATAGACAAATAAATATGAATTTGATTATGATGTTTTCTTGAGCATGATTATACCAACAAAATATGAATTTGACTATATTAATAAACTATTAAAGACTAAACAAACTACTTATTGATGTTGGATGCACAACATTTAATTCAATATTTTGATATATGACTACGATTAAAGTTACGTTAATTGTCATCTAATCAGTTGTGTCAAGTTTATAAGTGTAGGATACTTGACAGATGTTAAATCCTGGTTGTGAACTAGGTTGTGACTAAGTCCTAGTGGATCTATGTTATATTTGAGAGGTGCCCTAAAGGTAATCGCCTCTAACATTATCTTATTTATTTGATAAAAAAATTTTACTATTTGAGTGTGCATTTTATATGCATATAATTTGATCTTATACTCAATTAATGAAGTCCACAATAAATATAGCAAGAAAGAATTGTAATTGGAATACAATGAGTAGATATCTCATTATGTGTAATTATATATGTATTGAAATCTTCCCTAGTCAATGAATTGATCAGACTAGACGTCAATTTTGTAAGACCAACACAAGTTATACTCCTTGGTTTATTCAAGTAGTAGATCCTCGCTGGTTGGAAATATAGAGATGTTGAGAGTTAACATGTGAATGTTAGTTAAGAATAACTAGTTCATCGGAAGTGTCCTGCATGAGACTTTATATGGTTCTTTATATGTCAATGAAGATCTCTTTATAGCTCGAGGCAAGTTTTCTTAGACTTCAGGTATTCAAGTCATCTTAGTCATGAAGGCATATACTTTGATATCTTAGGAGGACATCTCATAGGAGGTGTAAGTCTAGGGTGATTGGGTATAAGTCAATTTGTCTCAAGGTGTTTGAATATCTTAAAGAGGATTCACCACTCTTTTTATAAGGAGATGTATACCCTATGAGTTCTTATTGTTGGGATCTCCCGGTGACATAAACAAAATCCTCAGCGAAAACAAGATCCCTCGAGCGATCCATGCGAAAGAAAACTCGTACAAAGCCGATCTACAGCTACTTATCTTATAGATATACCTTTGCTGCGTGCCCTTTTGTTTATCCTGCTCGTCCAAGGTATGCCGGATCTCTTGCACGTTCAAGCGTCCGTGCCTCTATGCGTATCCACACGAACACAATCTCTCAACTTCGGAGAAGAACTACCTTAGTTGTGCTAGCAACTTGAGGTAGTTCGCAGAGACACCAAGAACCCCAAAATAGGGTTTTGGCCAAAGAGGGAGAAGAGGAGGAAGAGAGGAAGGTAAAATGACTAAGCCACCATCCAAATGATAAGAAACTCTTTTATACTCATCCCATAAATATGAAAAGGTTTTTGTCCCTTTAGCTTCCCTTCATTAAAGTCAATAAAGAGCACATCTTCTCATGTGACTCTTCAACTTCTCTCTATTCAATAAAGAGAGACTTTTCCTCTTCCTTTATTATTAATTCATTAAACACTTTAATGAATTAATATCTCATCCAAATGTGGTTGAGTCTAATCTAAATGAGTCTAACTCAAATTAGATCTCAATCCCATAATCCAATTGGATTCACTTGAGTCTAACTCAATCAATTCAATTCGGATTAAATCTTAGTCAAACTAAGATCAATCAATCTCCAAAGCATCGTGTCCTTAGTGTGTGACCCAATAGGTTCTCGTAACGTTGGCAATGTGCCTAAATCGCTTTAGACACATAAGCAATGAGTGACATCTAGCAATGCATCATTGCTACCCAAGTAACAAGAAAAGTCGAGATCTGACTTAACCTCCGTGACTAAAACAATCTATGACCTTGTCCTTCTATCCTCGATATTTAGATTGACCAATGAAGCATAGACTGTGTCATCCTCGATCAATCTTTGTGTTTCTTGATCCCCAAGTAGACTCACTCAAACAAATGAGCTCAATATCTCATATTGACTTATTTGAGCATGACCATACGTTTTAGCAATCCTACTGGATCAAGGGACCCACAGATATCACTCCCGTCATATGGGAGGGATAGATCCCATCTACATCACTCATATCCCTCTGCATAATTCATTATATACCCAGTGATCGCCTTTATAGTCCACCCTGTTACGGGTGACGTTTGACGATACCAAAGTACATAACTCCTCATGTAGGGAACCATAGTGACTTTAGGTCTAAAGACTATTTATACTAATAGTCACATGAGAAAGTTTATGACACTCATATGACAATCTATGAAACTTTTTCATGGTGGGTCAATTCAGTACACATTCTCTAATGTATACCCATGTGTCAACTTGATATTGTTGGTGCAAGTTGCATCAATGATGTTCTCCTTTAAAGTGTTTTAATGTTTGACAATACACTTAAGTCAGTGATACATTGAACAGGCAAAGGGGAGCAAAGGAGAAGTAAACTAAGCTGAAGAAAAGTCCTAGTTAATCTAGGCATCGAAACCCTAAGTCCCAGCGAAGGGCTGGTAGGCACCTAGCGAAGGGCTGCTAGGTATCGAAACCTTAAGACCTAGCGAAGGGCTGCTAGGTATCGAAACCTTAAGACCTAGCGAAGGGATGCTAGGCATCTAGTGAAGGGCTGCTAGGTATAGAAGACCTAGCGAAGGGCTGCTAGGCACCTAGCGAAGGGCTGCTAGGCACCTGGCGAAGGACTGCTAGGGAATGAAGACCTGGCGAAGGGCTGCTAGGCACCTGGCGAAGGACTGCTAGGGAATGAAATCTTGGTCCGAGGGACTGAGCAACTTAGTTGAGCGATGACTAAGGACAGGTGTAGAGACGGGTCAGGGGTTGGGCGTCTTGAGGTCCGGAGGTATCGGAAGCTAAGTAAAAGTCCACCCGAAGGACTGGGTGGCAACCGTCTCCTGAAAGGAGTAGGTGAAAGGCGCGTTCCCGGAGGTGGGAACTTGCGCCGGTTCGACCTAGGGTTTCGTGCAAATCCAAAGTCCGAACCAAGTCCTTAAGCCTAATATTGTATGTATATGTGCTTTGTATTTGTGTATCTTGCAGGTACCAAGAATCGGAGACAAAGCAAGTTGCTGAAAAAGGCTGTTGGGGCGCCCGGAGTGTTGGGGGCGCCCGGAGCAAGGCTTAAAACCCAGTCTTGGGTTTAAGCCATGGTTGGGGGCGCCCGGAGCAAAGAAGAAAATGTAGTTTTCGTAAAGTAAGTAGAATAGGTGTCAAGGGGGGGCGCACGGAAGGTCCGGGGCGCCCGGGTTGAAACCTATATTTGCTGTTTCAGGTTCGAAATGCAGATAAGCGCTCAGGAGGGCGCCCGGAAGGTCCGGGGCGCCCTGGTCAAAGATTTTATCACTTGCGGCGAGGTAGGCGCAAGGATAAGGTTTGATCGGGTATTTCGGGGCGCCCCCAGCGTCCAGGGTGCCCCCAGGAGTGCTATATAAGGGGCTTCAACCCCTCTGCTTGAGATACAACTACTAAGTACCGTTCTGATCATTCTGACCAACGACAACGCGCTAAAGATGAGGCTCTACGACCGGGAGGCTCCAGGAGGAGGTGCGCGACACTTCGGAGGTCCAGATCGGCTGACGCTTCGACATAAATAGTCTTGGTTTGATTTACATTCTGCAATTCATTTTATCTAGCTTTCTGTTTGTAAATCAACTGTAAGACGGGTTTTCTCCGCCTCCGGGAATTCCGGAAAGGAGACCAATAGTGGACTCACGCCGAGTACATAGGCCTTGGACGTACTGACCCAGGGGGTTCGGGAACCAAGTAAATAAATCCCGCGTGTCATTGTGTATTGCTTTTATTTTATTCTTTATTTATCTTCTGCTGCACTAACGCTTTGAGTTTAGAACGAACTATAGTATTACGATAGTTTTATGAAAGTTTTCGCGATCGATATTCACCCCCCCTCTATCGACGGCACCGGTCCTACAATTGGTATCAGAGCCGAGCCGCTCTTCACCGGACTAACCGCCGACGGAGCAACGACGCCAGGAGTCGAGGGGGAGCCCAGGGGTGAATCAGGTATATTTTTTTTAATGTCTAATTTTAAATTGCATATTATTTGTTTCACATGCAGGGAGAGAGGGTACTATAAAAATCAGTGCCCTACTCGTAAGACTCGATCTACACCACCGGCGGCAAAGGAGGTACCAGCGCCAGGAGTCCGGAAAAATAAGGCTCACATACAATGCTTCAAGTGCGGAAAATCCGGACACTACAAGAACAAATGCCCGGCGAAGGTACGCAAGATTTATGTTCCAAAAATCTTTAAATTTCCTGCACTGCCTTGTGATAAAGTAGTTAATTTTTCTGATAAATTAGATTTACTGCATAGTAATATTAATATTTTGCATGATAAATTACAAAATGTGATTATGACTAAAATATCAGAAATTAATTGTTTAATTCAGAATATCAATTCAGAAATTTCTAAAATAAATTATCATAAAATTAATTCTGATAAAGTTAATTCTGATAAAATTAATTCTGATAATTTTAATTCTGATAAAATTAATTCTGATAATTATAATTCTGATAAAGTTAATTCTGATAAAATTAACTCTAATAATTTTAATTCAGATAAAATTAAAACTAAGGATAATTCGGAATTCAAACTCGAAAATCCTAAGGATAATTCCGAATTCAAATTTGAAAACCCTAAGGATAATTCCGAATTTAAATTTGAAAACCTTAAGGATAATCCAAAAATTAATTCTGAAAACTTTATGGATAATCCAGAAATTAATTTTGAATTTCTTGAAAATATTGAAGATATGTCTGAAGATAAATTCGAAGATGAAATTCTCCTAGATAATAACTTAATCATAGAAAATATTGAAGATTATTACAAAACCTTAATTAGTGGCCCAAATTACTCCACCAATGTTGAGGACATTGAAAGATCAAATGTTGAAGAGGAGATAGAATTTTCTAAGATAAAGGCCATAGTCAATAAAAATTACAAAAATTCAAATAAATCAAAATTACTAGAAAAACTTGAAAAGATAGATAAAGATGAAGAAGAAATCTTCGAAATAATGAAAATGATGAATTTAAATCCACAATTATTACTTAATCATTTCAACCTTAATTATTCGAATTAAATCTTAATTATTCAAATTCGAATTAAATCTTAATTATTAAAATTCAAATTAAATCCTAATTAAATTCAAATTAATTCTAATTAAATCCTAATTAAATTCAAGTTAATTCAAATTAAATCCTAATTAAATTCAAGTTAATTCAAATTAAATCCAAATTAAATTCAAATTAAATCCTAATTAAATTCAAGTTAATTCAAATTAAATCCTAATTAAATTCAAGTTAATTCAAATTAAATTAAATTCAAATTAAATTAAATTTAAATTAAATAAAATTTAAATTAAATCTAAATTCAATTCAAATTAAATCTTAATTAATTAAATCGTACCTAATTGAAATTAATTCAATTAATAATTTAATCTTAATTAATTTAAATTCAATTAATTCAACATCAATTAATTCTTAATTAATTAATCCTTAATCAATATAATCTCTAACTAATCGTTAAACAAGTTAAACTTGAACTAAAATAAAATTTTACCCAAAACTATAACAAATGAAATTAATAATATTAAATATGTCAAAGTGGGTTGACATATTCGCGGGTTCACACGACATGTATCAAATCGGGAATTTGATACATCATTAGAAACTTAAATAAAATGTTTGGAATTGCTTAACTCATGCATAATTGCCATGCCATGCATTTGCTACTTCTTTTAAATATATGACATGTCATTCATATTTAAATTTTATGCATATATTAGAACGGCTATAGGAAAAAGAATAATTGAAACTTGATCAACCTGGTATTGGGTGGCGGTGAGATGATAGTACGTTAGGGAAGCCAACTCTAATAAGATCAAGTATACTTGGTCTCTTTAGACTGGTGAAACTAGCCGAAGCTACCGATCCAAGACCCAAACTAGTTAGACCAGAATTTTTCAACAAGTAATTTTGAAAATGAAATTTCATTAAAAGGCTTTGTCAAGGAAAGGGTTGATGATCCAATAAGGCTACGACCAAAGAAGGCCTAGTGCCTCGCCAAGACTTGGAAGTCGATTTTTGAAATTCAAATTCAAGTTACTTCTTGTCAAATTCAAATCTAACACAAGCTTCAATTAAATCTTAGAGTTAATAATAAATTAAGAAAAATGATTCAAGCATCTCACAATACACTTATAAGGCAACCATGCTAGCTGTATTGATACATCTAAAATGGGTGAGATGTTAAGGACTAATGAATTGAAAAATATTTTTCAAAAAATATTTTTCAAAATTGTTAGAATATTTTCCTAAAAATATATTTTCAAAATAGTGCTTCAACATAATAATGTTTTTATGGAATTCATGCTTGTCTGATTGAATATATATATATTATATGTTTTCAAAAATTATATCCTTTGAAAATTATTTAACTCACTCAAGTAGACACAAGCCTCTTAGGACAACACTAAAGTTCCTTAAGGTACTTATTTAGAGTCAAACGGTGTTGGATGCAGGGGGAGTGTTTTGTTCTTTTTATTTTTCGAAAACTGCACCTTAATTTGCATCACATATGTTTTCAAAATTATCTTCTTTCTAAATTGTGGCTTCAAAATTTATCTACTTGAAAATTATCGTTTCTTTGACTTTGATAAACCCTAAAGACACAGAGGAAAGGTCCACTTTATGATCTTCAAGGACTCCTAGGACGTGTCAAATTTAGGGGAGTCTGACAAGTTTTAAATTATTTTGAAAATTATTATTCTTTTGATCTGAATCAAACCTTAAGACTCAGAGGAAGAGTACTTGTGGTCAACAAGCTTCCCAGGACTGAGTCAAGTTTAGGGGAAGGTCACATCAAAAGAACTATTTAATAACATGTTTTCTTGAACAATATCTTCAAAATCTAGCTAAAAACATAAGTATTTTTTCGAAATACTATCATTTAAAAAAAATTACCAGTATGTTCAAAAATTCATTTGCTTTTGATCAATTTCACAAAAAAAATGTTTATCTTGAGTTTGGAAAATCTTCCAGGACACTTAGGAAAATGTCCTTGTGGTCAACAAGGTTTCCTATGATTGTGTCAGACTGGAAGATAAACCAAATCAAGTATTATGACTTCAAAAATTTATACATTTTCAAAATATACTTCAAAATGTATTATTCTATTTTTCAGAAGTTATGTGATTATTTTTATATTTACTTGGGTTGGAGAATTTCCAGGACACTTAGGAAATGTCCTTGTAGTCAACAAGGATTCCCAGGATTGTGCCAGACTGGAAAAGAATCCTAGTCAAGTAAAATATGATGTTTCAAAAATTACTTATATTTTTCTAAAAGTCTCATCTTTTTCAAAAAGGTTAGTACTTGCAAAATATGCATAATATTTATATTTTCCAAAATAGCATTCTTTTAAAAGTTACGCATTTTCCAAAAGTACTTAATTATTCAAAAATTCAATACATTTTTCAAAGGTACTTATATTCTTCAAAAATTACGTAATTTTTCAAAGTACTAGTACTTTTCAAAGCATATAGCATCTTTTTCAAAATATGCATCTCTCAAAAAAAGTGCAATATATCATTCAAAATACAATGCTTTCAAAATTTTGCACTAAGTATTTTCAAATAAAACCAAAGATCTTCATTGTTGGTGCAAGTATTCTCTTTTTTTTTATGTATGACAAAGGGGGAGAGGTGTGCTTAAGTTAGAAGTTAGAAAAATTCTTCCCCCAAAAATTTATATCACTTTTTCATTTTTTATCCCAAGGATAGTGAGTTAGCCCCTTTAAACCAATCTAACTTAAGTTATTGTCAAACATCAAAAAGGGGGAGATTGTTGGTGCAAGTTGCATCAATGATGTTCTCCTTTAAAGTGTTTTAATGTTTGACAATACACTTAAGTCAGTGATACATTGAACAGACAAAGGGGAGCAAAGGAGAAGTAACCTAAGTTGAAGAAAAGTCCTAGTTAATCTAGGTATCGAAACCTTAAGACCTAGCGAAGGGCTGCTAGGCACCTAGCGAAGGGCTGCTAGGTATCGAAACCTTAAGACCTAGCGAAGGGCTGCTAGGCACCAAGCGAAGGGCTGCTAGGTATCGAAGACCTAGCGAAGGGCTGCTAGGCACCTAGCGAAGGGCTGCTAGGAATAGAAGACCTAGCGAAGGGATGCTAGGCACCTGGCGAAGGACTGCTAGGGAATAAAGACCTGGCGAAGGACTGCTAGGCACCTGGCGAAGGATTGCTAGGTAATGAAGTCTTGGTCCAAGGGACTGAGCAACTTAGCTGAGCGATGACTAAGGACAGGAGTAGAGACGGGTCGGGGTTCGGGCGTCTCGGGGTCCGGAAGTATCGGAAGCTAAGCAAAAGTCCACCCGAAGGACTGGGTGGCAACCGTCTCCTGAAAGGAGTAGGTGAAGGGCTAGTTCTCGAGGATGGGAACTCGTGCCGGTTCGACCTAGGGTTTCGTGGAAATCCGAAGTCCGACCAAGTCCTTAAGCCTAATATTATATGTATATGTGCTTTGTATTTGTGTATCTTGCAGGTACCAAGAACCGGAGACAAAGCAAGTTGCTGAAAAAGAGTGTTGGGGCGCCCAGAGCAAGGCATAAACCCAGTCTTGGGTTTAAGCCATGGTTGGGGGCGCCCGGAATGATGGGGGCGCCCGGAGCAAAGAAGAAAATGCAGTTTTCGTGAAGTAAGCAAAATAGGTGTCAAGGGGGGCGCCCGGAAGGTCCGGGGGGCCCGGGTTGAAACCTATATTTGCTGTTTCAAGTCCGAAATGCAGATAAGCGCTCAGGAGGGCGCCCGGGAGGTCTGGGGCGCCCTGGTCAAAGATTTTATCACCTGCGGCGAGGTAGGCACAAGGATAAGGCTTGACCGAGTTATTAGGGGCGCCCCCGACGTCCATGGCGCCCCCAGGAGTGCTATATAAGGGGCTTCGACCCCTCTGCTTGAAGAACAACTGCCAAGTGTGATTCTGAGCATTCTGACCGACGACAACGCGCTAAAGACGAGGCTCTATGACCGGGAGGCTCCAGGAGGAGGTGCGCGACACTTCGGAGGTCCAGATCGGCTGACGCTTCGACATAAATTGTCTTGGTTTGATTTACATTCTGCAATTCAATTTATCTATCTTTCTATTTGTAAATCAACTGTAATACGGGTTTTCTCCGCCTCCGGAAATTCCAGAAAGGAGACCAATAGTGGACTCACGCCGAGTACATAGGCCTTGGACGTACTGACCCAGGGGGGTCGGGAACCAAGTAAATAAATCTCGCGTGTCATTGTGTATTGCTTTTATTTTATTCTTTATTTATCTTCCGCTGCACTAACACTTTGAGTTCAGAATGAACTATAGTATTACGATAGTTTTATGAAGGTTTTCGCGATCGATATTCACCCCCCTCTATCGACGGCACCGGTCCTACAGATATCACATATCCATGACTTGTGAGCTCAAGTCATCAATTGACCTACATGCTAGTCTTCATGCATTAATATTGTCCTTGAATATTAATGCTTGACTAGGAATAGTTTAGTGTAGTGTTCTCTACATTGTCTCACTATCGATTCAACCAATCGATATGATATAGATAAGAACCTACTACCCAAAGACATTATTATACTTAGTTATTTGGCACAAGTATAAAGTAAGTATAATAACCAAACATGCATTTGTTAATTATAGAATATGATACAAAAAGTCTCAAGTCAATCATCACATAATTGGCTCTAGGGTTCCTACTAACACTTATCGGGATTATTACTCTTAAGTCTTTAGTCAAAGCAAACATGTGAAGAGGATGATCTTCTTGGATGTGTTTTTGAGTAATTTGAATCTATAGGACAAGGAACTACAAGTTAAGCAAGGTGTGACATAATTAGCCTAGTGAGGACTGACACACATACTATGTACTGAACCAAGTAGGTATAAGATGAATGAAAGAAACAGACGCACTAATAACTATAGCTACTGAAGGGTTCAGAAAATATTCTAAAATCAACTATGATTCTTCGGTCAATTAGGGATCATGATGTATAACTAGGTGTCAATCATGATTGATTCATAATTCATTATTAATTATGAACAATCAACATAACAGGGAACATATTGAATCACACACACACACACGAGTATGTCTTAGAGACCTAAAAATAAGTTAGAGAATAAAATTCTCAACGCGAGAAAGAGATTCAATCTGGTTGGATCAAATATAAGACAAAAGCGCTTATAGGCCACACCTCTTGTAGGTGAGTTGGGCCTATAGAGGATCGAGATAGAGCGATAGGGGGGGGTGAATATTGCTTTAAAAAATATTTTGGATTTTAGAACGATCAACTACACAGCGGAAAACAAAATACAACACGCTAACACAAGTTAGTTTTACTTACTTCAGAGTCATGACCAGCTCCTATTGCAAGGCCTACGATCCTTGATCGTTTATTTTGGGAAATCACTAATAATCGAATGAATGTATAGATTACAAGATTTAAGTGTGCAGAATGAAATGAAACAAATATACCGACTCCTTTTTGAATGAATTGAAGACCTTCGCTCGGGGAGTCGGATGACATTTCGACGTTGTCGAAGCTTTGATCCCGCAGCACACAAGTGAACAGAATGATCACAGAATGTGAATTGATGTACTAAAGTGCTACTCTCGACCCTTTTATATAATTCACATTCAGGCGCCTGAAAGGCCATTTAGGCACCCTAGTCGCAGCGTCTCGGGCGACAATTCTATTCGCTGCGTAGTCAAACTTTTATCATGGATCAGGCACCCAAGCCCCTTTCAGGCCCCTAAGTGCCGACATGACTCCTCCACTCAGCACTCGCCATGCAAGCTTGACCGTTGCGCCAGCTCAGCTACCTGCTGCCAGCCCAAGCACCTGAGTCCCATTCAGGTGCCCTAGTCCAACTGGTTCAACTTTTCAGCTGCAACAAGGGTTAGTTTCATACAATAATATTGTTGGGGCAATCGGCCCAGGTATGATCTGGAGGATCATGGATTTTGATATGTGTGTCAATACAGTTAAGTTAGGGTTGTATTGTGTTCTAATATGTCTATGTAAGTGTGCAGGTTTGCAGGTACACATAGACTTGGTTGGATGCCTTCAGGTGAAGGGTGGCATGGAGGCAAGCCGTGGGCTTGCATGCGCATCCGAGGGACCATGGACAAAGCAGGTACGATGAGCCGAGGGAAGCGGACTTCGAGGCGTACGTGAAGGATAGCATGGAGGCAAGCCGCGGGCTTGTGTGCGTATCCGAGGGACGAGGGCCAAAGTCGAAGAGGGCTTGAAGGTGACGGATCAAGGCTGCTGGAGCAGAGACGATGAGCCGAGGGATGCGGACTTAGAGGCATGCGTGAAGGATGACATGGAGGCAAGCCGAGGGCTTGCGTGCGCATCTGAGGGATGGGAGCCGAAGATGAAGAGGGTGTGAAGGCAACATATCGAGACTGCTGATTGAAGAGTCAACCAGGTCATGAGGGTCCGAGTGTGAGTATTTGTACTCGAGAACTAAGCCGGGAGGGTTCGAGTGCGGAGAGAAACGTACTCGGGAAGGGTAACCCTAGGCTTAGGGAAGGACCAGTCGATTGTCCCAGGGGAAGTCGACTGATATGGCCAGAATTCGAAAGGTCAGCTATAAGAATTGGAATTCTGGAAAGGGCAGTCGACTGGTAATGGTCATATTTCAGCTCGAGATCTATTTAAGGGAACTCGTTTCAAGATGTTTACTCTTGGCGAAACCTGCTTGGATAGAACTGGTTAGTAGCCTTTGTTGCTCAGATAGTGTCCGAAAGTTGTGGCGAGGTTTCTCCACTCACAAGGAGCTACGATATCTAGCCGGAGGTGCTCCGGGGAATCATCCACCGATGGATTAGGGATTGCCTACCTTACGGGCAGCCGTGGAGTAGGAGTTTTATCTCCGAACCACATAAATAGGTGTGTTCCTTCTTCGTTAGGTTTTTGTTTTATTTAGTATATTCCGCTTGCGCACTCACGATTGTAGGAAGAAAACCGAAAGACACTATTCACCCCCCTCTTGCTTGACGGCCACGATCTAACAAATATAAATGGAATAAATGCAAGTATGGATTTACAACCAGTGCTGTCTTGGTCCTGACTTTTAGGTTTTACCTGAAACCCTAGGTCGGACCGATGCGTACTGTTCCCTCTCGGGGAACGCATCTTCACCTACTTCTTTCAGGAGAGTTTACCTGCTGCCACCCAGAACCTCCGGTTGGATTTTTACTTAGCCTCTGAGTACCCAAAACTCGACGACGTTCAACCTCGACCTGTCTTGACTCCTGTCTGCAATCCCCGCTTGGCAAAGTCTTCTGTTCGGTCTCCCGGACCAAGACTTCGTGCTCGGCTTCACTCACCAAGTCTTCATTCCCCGATCCCTGACCAGGACTTCGTGCTCAACCCTATAAGTTAAGACTTCTTGCCTAGCTTACCTAGGACTTTCCTGCAAGCTTCACAAGTTCATCAATATAAACAAACCAGCATAACTTGAAATCTTTGTCACTTATCAAAACAAGGTTAGATCTAGTGCTTTCGACACCAACAATCTCTCCCTTCTTGATTATGGCAACCTAGTTCAAAGTTAAGCTTAAAAAATAGATTTAGACAGGAGAAGAAAAAATTATCTTAAGCTCTCCCTCTTAATCAGTTATCTCCCTCTTAATCAAATAATTTAAAAAAAAAACAGACTTAGTCTTATAAAATTATGATTTAAATAGTTCAGAGACTAAGTTACCTTTTTGAAAAGTTGAAAAATACTTTAAGCTTTTTGAAATACTTAAAAAAAATTTATCTTACTTTTGAAAAAGCTTAAGTACTTTTTTTTAAAACCTTTCGAAATAATTAATTGCTTAAAAAGTATGCAAAAGTTTTTGAGCGACCAAGTCGAAATAATTTTCGAAATCACCAAAAGTATAGGAGTCAATTTCGGCGAGCGATTTTAAAAAAAATCCCTTAATTTTCGTAAGAATATCAAAAATTAACTCTTTGAAAAATATTTTGCAAAAATTTTTTCTAATACTTTAAAAAACTTTCTAACACTTTGAAAAACTTTTCTTACACTTAGAAAATATTTTGAAATATTTTTTAAAACACTTTGAACTCTTTCTTTCATAGTATCAAAACTTTTCTAACACTTAGAAAATATTTTGAAAACACTTTGAACTCTTTCTTTCTCTCCCCCTTTGCCATATATCAAAATCATGTAATATTAGGGTATGAAATAATCAGAGCATATATAAAAAAAACTAAGTATTAAAACAACTTAAATGTATCAGAGCAATTAAGTTTAAGCAAAACAATATAAGTAAAAAAATTTAAGTTTAGATCAAGCATAGACACCTTCATTTTGAGTCCAAGCATGAAATTTAAAAACAATTAAAACATTTTGGGAAAAGGAGAAAAAAAATTCCTTTTAGGCACCTGTCTGACTTGTTAGCTACTTGCTGACTGCAATAAGTAGCAGTTTTTACTTGGATCAGTCAAGTCAAGTGTATTCCATAAATCATCTAAGTTAGCCAGAATACTTGACTTGATTAATATGAATTGCATTTATAGTGTCCCTAACTTGTTTCGATGCACTGAATTAAAGCATCTTAAGTCTAGGGCAACAATCCTAAACATCTCAACCCAGTCTAGATTGTCAATCAAGTTAGTCCTAATGTGCTTGTGAGATGCTGGTTGCTAAAGCTACAGGAGTATGCATACTAGGGTTAAGCCTAAGCTAAGTCCGTGTCGAAGAAGGACCCTAGTTTTGAAAGGGGTAGTTTTAAAGTCAAAATAAAACTATATTTCGAAAATACATTGAATTTTGAAAGTAAAGTTTTGACAACTTAAAGTACAGTATTTGAAACCCCTTTTAAAAACAAAATTAGACTTAAAAATCTAACAAGATGAGTAAATCCAAAAAAACAAATAAAAAAACCTACTCTACTAAGCACATTCCAAGCTGAATATAATCTAAATAAACTAAAATAAAGCATGATCTAGTATAAATCATAGTCGGTCAAAAACTATAACCAGATATACAGAGGCAGTCAAACCATAGTCAGCACAAGTCAGACCAAGAAAAACAGTCTGGTCAAAGAGTCAGGTGAATCAAAATATCAGAATCTAAGAGGAGGGACCTGGGTGCCAAGACTGAAGCAACTGCATAAGTTCGGCGTGTCACTCTGCTGCTGTCTGGGCCATCTTTGAATATTAGGTGTCTGACTCCTCTCGAAACGTCTGGATCTGGGTCCTGAGATTGTGAACCTCTGTCTCAAGGAAAGTTAGTCTCTGATATGTCAAGAGTGGAGGAGGCGGTGGTGGATCCTGCTGAGTGGACGCCATCGTCCTCTTGATCATCGACTGGTTTCGCTCCCCTACCCCGCTTCTAGGCCAGGACCTCATCATTATTAACCTCTAACCCAGCTAAGGAAAAGTTCTTAAATCCTATTTCATTGCGTTCGGTCATCTGGGTGACCTGACCCCTAAGGACTTCGCATCCAAAGCGTACAAATATCGAAGTCAGAAGGTGGTAATATGGAGTGCGCACTATCTTGTGGGTAGAGATGTTGGACGCATAAGTGATGGCATGAAAGATGAGAAGTCCGATGTCTATATCCAAATGATGAATAAAAACATACATCAAGAAAGTGTCAAAAGGTCTCATCACAGAGATATCCCTAGTGGTGATAGGTAGAACACAACGAAGAAGAACTTGATAAAGAGTGTAGTGTGTTGGTGCAGACAGCACCCAAGTTGAACCTGTGTTTTGATAATGGCAAATGATTCAAAAGTTAAGATGTTATGTTTATCTAACATGCTCTTTAAATGTGCAGATCAAAGACCTAGCGAAGGGCTGCTAGGCACCTGGCGAAGGAATGCCGGGATTCAAAGTCCTAGCGAAGGACTGCTAGGCACCTGGTGAAGGAATGCCAGGATACAAAGCCCTAGCGAAGGACTGCTAGGCATCGAGCGAAGGACTGCTTGGTATCGAAGCCCTGGCGAAGGACTACTGGGCACCAGGCGAAGGACTGCCTGGTATTGAAGACCTGGCGAAGGACAGCTAGGCACCTGGCGAAGGACTGCTGGGCAAAAGTCCAACCGGAGGAGCCGGTTGGCAACAGGTAAATTCTCCTGAGAGGAGTAGGTGAGGACGCGTTCCCCGTCGAGGGAATAGTAAGCGTCAGTTCGACCTAGGGTTCTATTTTGGAGACCCAAAGTCAGAACCAAGACAGCTAAGGTTGTATAAACATAACATATTCTTGATTTATTGTATTTGCAACTAACCCTGGATGCAAGACCAATGGAACGAGTCTCTGCAGCATAGAACGCCTCAAGGAGAGAGGCAGCAGTTGAGTAGGGTGCCCCGGAGGTTCGGGGTGCCCCCAAGGTCAAGGCAAAGCAGTAAACAAAAAAAGCGCTTCAAAGGCTTACTGGTCCCGGGGGCCCCTGTGTCCCGGGCGCCCCCAGCGTCCCAGGCGCCCCCAGTGCCCAGGGCGCCCTGGGTTCAAGCCAACGAAGTGAACCAGCCGAGAAGCCAGCAGACCAAGTCAACCGGGGCGCCCCAGCGTCCCGGGCGCCCCAGCGTCCCGGGCGTCCCCACAGTCAAACCTCAGCCCTACTCGAGCGGGATAAGGGCTGACCGAGATTGTTACTGATCAAAGGCCACGTAGAGGGCACCCCCAACATCCAGGGAGCCCCCAGGACTGCTATAAATAGCCCTCGACCCCCAAGGCTTCTAAACACAACTTTCCAATGCCAATACACTCTTCTACTCAAGCGCTCTGCTCCAGAAACCTCCCTTCTCAAGATACAAGCGCCAACGACGACCCTCTGCTTCGAAATACAACCTACACCGGGCGTCGGTAACGAAGAGTGTTAAGCTTTAGTTTACTGTACTAAAATTGTGATATTCTGCTGTAAACACTTTGCGCACATATAGAATTGCCCGCAGTAAACGGTCAACGACTGTGGGCCTTGGAGTAGGAGCCGACCACGACTCCGAACCAAGTAAAATCGCCTGTGTTTGGTTTGTGTGTTTCTCTATTTTTCGTTGCTTATTCTCTTTACGAATCCGAAAAACGTTTTACGATATTCACCCCCTCTATCGTTCTTCTCGATCCAATAAGTGGTATCAGAGCAGGGAAGCTCAAATTTGGTGCAACCACCAATTTGAGAATTTTTTGAATTTTCTTCGAAATTGATTATATTTGTTTTTCTAATTTTCATCGTTAATCGAGGTTGGTGCAACACCTCTCGATAAATATTATTTTTACTTCCCGCACTACTAATCCAAGACCAAGTCTTGGGATATTTCTTTGCTTTTACTCTTATTTTCAGATAAATGGCCATGCAAGAAGGATTCAGCACAGCCAGACCACCACTTTTTAGTGGGGAGGACTTCTCCTACTGGAAAAGTCGGATGGAGGTCCACCTGAAAACTCAGGTGGACATGTGGATAATCATCCAATATGGACTGGAGAGTCCAAAGAATGCTGAAGGAGTGCCACAGTCTTACGCTGAGTGGGATACTGCTCTAAAAAGAAACATTGAAGCTGATGCCAAAGCAACCCAGACACTTCAATGTGCCCTGACCAAGGAAGAGTTGAATCGGGTAGGACCATTCAACAGTACGAAGGAGCTGTGGGGTAAGCTGATCGAGTTGCACGAAGGAACTTCAGATACTCGAATCAGCAAGAGAGATCTCCTCCTGAACAAGTTGTACACGATCAAGATGAACGATAACGAAATAGCAGCTCAGCTTCACGCTAGAATTCAGGAGTTAATGAATGGACTACACACAATCGGTCACAAGGTAGAAAACCGTGACCTGATAAGGTACACTCTTAACACTTTCCCGAGAAACACCTTGTGGGCATCTATGGTAGATGCATACAAGGTTTCAAGGGACCTTTCAAAAATTAAATTAGATGAACTGCTTTCAGAACTTGAGTTACATGAGCAGACTAATTGCAATCTGGCTGAGAAAGACATCGCTTTTGTTGCAAGTAAAGCTGGAAAGACAACCAAAAAGGAGCCTCAACCTGCACCCGAGTCTAATTCAGACTCAGACTCAGAAGACAGCGAGGGGAATCGACCGAAGCTGGTTCGACTAGCCCGGGACTACTACAAAGAGCTAAAGAACCAGACCAACAGAAGGAAAGCCAACCGAAGAAAGGAAGAACCAGCTGAACCCTCCAATGAAAAGAACAAACCAAACGTGACCTGTTATGAGTGCAAGAAGAAAGGTCACTACAAGATGGAGTGTCCGAATCTAAAGGAGACAAAGAAGACAAGAAGGAAGAAAGCACTTCAAGCAACCTGGGACGAGTCATCTTCTGAAGAAGAAGAAGAGGCCCCCCAGTCGAACCTGCTAGCACTAACCGCGTCAGAAGAAATCGAGACCGAGTCAGAATCGGAGCCGGACGACGACAAACTTACATTTTCAGAGGATGGAGAAATAACAGTAAGTGGTTTTACTAGAATCCAATTATGTGAATTAATTTCTTTTCTTTCTCGAGACTTGGCGAAAGCCAAAATCTGAGTCGAGTCTCTCAGACAGGAAGTAAAACTCCTGAAAGAGAGAGCAGACTCTGAATCCTTAACTGAGAAGGTTTAAGAAAGAACCTCTGCTCAAGTTGAAAAACATGAACAAGAGAACTCTTCCTTGAAAACTCAAGTTAAGGATCTTAGAGCTGCTTTAGAACGATTCACGTATGGTTCCAAGGGTCTTGACATGATCCTAGGAAAACAGAAGTCGGTTCTAAATCGATCCGGGTTAGGCTACCGAACCAAGTCTAGACAAATATCATACTATGCTGTACTGAACCAATCTAGACCTAAGGTTCATGCATGGGTACCCAAACTGTGCCTGAACAAACAAACTGGATCAAATCAGTATTGGATCCCCAAGGACAAGATTCACATCTTGCCAAACCATTATCGAGGCTTTAGTCCAGGGGGAGCCAAACTAAAAATAATTTATATAATTAAATAAAATTATTTTCTTGCTTGAAAATTGTATGATTGCCTGTTTATTTTGTTTTGCAATTTACCATGCTTAGAATTAGGACTGGTTAGTTTAAGGACTGAACCAACTTAATTGAAATTTGAACAACCTAGTATTGGGTGACGGTGAGATGATAGTACATTAGGGAAGTCTCTTCTAATAAGGTCAAGTATACTCTACTTGGTCTCTTTAGACTGGTGAAACTAGCCGAAGCTACCGATCCAAGACCCAAACTAGTTAGACCAGAATTTTTCAAGAAATAATTTTGAAAATGAAATTTCTTTAAAAGGCTTTGTCAAGGAAAGGGTTGATGATCCAATAAGGCTACAACCAAAGAAGGCCTAGTGCCTCACCAAGACCTGGAAGCCAATTTTTGAAATTCAAATTCAAATTATTCCTTGTCAAATTCGAATCTAACATAGATTTTCAGTTAATTGTAGACTCAAACATTTTTTTTAAAACAAACACAGAATCAACTGTTTTCAAAATTAATTAGATTTTTGTTGAAAATAAATCATAATTTTTCAAAATAATCCTATCTATTAAAACCTGTCTCACAAAACCTATAAGGCTAACGTGATTGATAACTCTAGATTGGATAAGACAGCTAGGTTTAATTTAACTAAAGCTCATCTGATATTTTTGTCAAGTACAAACTCTAAAACCTTGTAAGTTAGAACTAAGTTGACTTGGTCAAATTAGACAAAACTAGTCCAACCTAGTCAAACAGGTCAAATTTGGTCAAAATTGGTCAAAAGCAATCAAACAAGTCAATCTAATCTGGCCCGGGCGTCCGTGAACCCTCGGGCGTCCGTGAACCCTCGGGCGCCCCCTCCTTTCTCCTTTGTCTCTTCTTCAAGACAAAAAGTAGCAAAAGCACTGAGCAGGGCGCCCGGGTCCTCACGGGCGCCCCCATAGACATGGTTAAAAGCAGAAAGCTGCCAAAATGCAGCTGCAACCTATGGGGGGCGCCCTCGCTCTCCGAGGTGCCCTCACAGACCGGGGCACCCTCTCACTTCAGGGCGCCTGACCGAACTCTATAAAAGTCCCCCCAAGCCTCACTCATTTGCCACAACCAAAACCCTTCACTTCTCCAATTCTTCTCCTTCCAAGGCAACCAAGTGACCCTCTTACTCCCTCAATTGGTATGATTTCTCTTACGCATTTAAAATTATTTTCTTTAATTCCATTTTTGTAAACATATGTTTCTTATCTTAGAAAACGCCGAGCAAACCAAGCAAACCCCGGTACCGAACCTAGTCCCGATCCTAGGTTCCCAACTTAGAACTTTGCAATAGATTTGCTCGAAATAAGCCTATTAAGACAAATTACCTAAATAGGCAATTCTTCACTCAATCTTGTCCATTGGCCATGAATGTCATCAACTTTTACCAACTAGACAATCTTGTATTCTGCACTCATCCTATCAACACATCCCTCTGTGTCGAATTCTATAACAACATAGTCAGACAAGACAATCTTATGTTTGCCACCACCGTTCAAGGGATGCCCTTGACAATCACTCCCTCATTGTTTAACCGATTTCTTGGACTACGACTCTCACAGTCCACCTTTTGCTGTTACCCTCCTAGGGATCTTCCCTTTGATGATCCCTACTCTCACATTTCCCTAGATACTCTACACTCCTACTTCTATAGGGATGCTAGGAACCCCTTGGCCAGACAATTTCAGTCTGTTGACCTTCAGGTCCAGGACTATGCTCTTTATAGAGTTATAGTCCGCTGCATTCTGCCCTTATCTACTAGAGACATCGCTACCATGTGACCCTTTCACACTTTTCTCCTATACACATTGATTCATCATCTTGATATTGACATTGGACTACACATGTTTCACACGATCCTACATGCGTCCAGTGTTACTACGCAGGGGCGGGTACACACTTCCTAGTGCCACATCATCACTTCCATTCTACATTATCACGGCCGTAACATCACCGAGGGTGAGATGGCCACGATGACTGACTTTGATGAGATAGGTTTTAGGAATTTTTCCCTAGCTGGTATAGAGGTCTCAGGTACCGGGGTTTTATCGTGGAGGCGACAGAGAGCCGAACCCCAGATCGACTCTGATGAGGAGGTTGAAGTCGATGTTGCAGATCTGGCAGCCGAGGTTCGAGAGCACATAGACGAGCCCTCACCACCGACACTCTACGAGAGAATGACACGGCTTGAGACACAGGTCCAGAGCCTCCAGGAGGAAGTGGAGGCAAATCATGCTGAAGAAAGGGAGTCAAATCATAGCTATTACACTGAGTACATGAATGCCCTCAGAGCTGATAGGGAGACCAACGATGCACGGTATCAGGAGATGATGACATTGTTTCGATCATGGCAGCCCGACTCATCTAATCGTCCTGGTTCCTCCTACTAGTTCAGTTGGGCATTGTACTAGTTGGCTGACCCTACTTAGTAGGGTTGACTTAGATTTAACTTGTATGACTGCACTGGTCCTCTGTCTTACCAGCTGACTTATGAAGTTAATTATTTGCTTTTCTTAATTAACTGATCTTTGTTAAAATTATGCCTGGTAGAATAGGGTTACTCTACTGCTTTACTTGATTTGAAAATCAGTTTGAAAATAATTTTTAAAACTGCTTTACTTAGTTTTCAAAATCTTTTTCCAATTTTCTGACTTAGTTTTATTTAAAACTATCCCCTTCAAAACTAGGGTCTTTTTCGCAAATGGACTTAGCCTAGGCCCTAACCCTAGAACTGCATGCACCTATAGATCTAGAAGCCAGCATCTCACAAGCACCTTAGGGTACTGTTGACTGATAACCTAGAATGGGTTGAGATGCTTAGGTCTTTGCCTTAATTCAAGATGTTTTAAGTCAGTGCATCTGCAGTAATTGGGGCACTAAATACAACTTAAACAGTAATTAGGTTAAGTGTCAAGTTTAGAAAATCTAACTTGAACAGAACACTTCACTTGACTAACTCTAGCGAAAACTACTGTTTATAATAGTTAGTAAGTAACTAATTGGGTTAGACAGGACCCTAAAGAGATAATTGAAATTAGTTTGGTTCAGCTTATATCTTGAATTGGTTCGGTACAACACATTATTCTTTTATCATATCCTTATGCAATTCATTTTTGCTAATGCTTTATTTTTGATATATGGCAAAGGGGGAGAGATAGGAAAGGGGAGAAGCATTAAAAATTTAAGTTTTTTATTTCAATTTTTTTTAAAAAAACTTTATCCTTTTTCTTCAAAAAGTACTTAATCTAAGTTTTTTTCAAAACTATTTCAAAGTACTTAAACCTAGTTTTTTCAAAGTATATCTAAGTTTTTTTCAAAACTATTTCAAAGTACTTAAACCTAGTTTTTTCAAAGTATTTAAATCTATGCTTTTCCAAAACTGTTTCAAAAGTACTAGATCTAAATGGTTTTCAAAATTTTTTGCTAAATACTTGGCCCAAGAAGCTTTCAAAATTTTTTGTTAAGTACTTAAACTTAAGTTATGTTCAAAATATCTCGAAGTACTTATCTCTAAAACTTCTCTAATAGAAAAGTTTCTAAGTATAAAGCTTACCTTTAGGAGATATTTGAGAAATTTTTTAAGTATAAATTTTCCAAAGTGCCCAACCAAATTCCTTTTGGAAAATATTTCTCTAAAATTTCTTTTGAAAAATGTTCCAAGTATTGAGAAATCTTTTTAAGTATAAATTTTCCAAAGTACCCAACCAAATTCTTTTTGAAAATATTTTTCTAAAATTTCTTTTGAAAAATGTTCTAAGTATTGAAAAATTAATTCCATTATTTTGACTTAGATTTTTTTTACCCCACAACCTTTGAAAAACTTAGGGGGAGATTCCTTCTAGGGGGAGGAAACTAAATTGTTACATCAACTGTATGAATTAACTTAACTTTTTGAATCGGGTTGCCATAAATCAAAAAGGGGGAGATTGTTGGTGCAGACAGCACCCAAGTCGAACATGTGTTTTGATAATGGCAAAGGATTCAAAAGTTAAGATGTTATGTTTATCTAACATGCTCTTTATGTGTGCAGATCAAAGACCTAGCGAAGGGCTGCTAGGCACCTGGTGAAGGAATGCCGGGATACAAAGCCCTAGCGAAGGACTGCTAGGCACCTGGCGAAGGAATGCCAGGATACAAAGCCCTAGCGAAGGACTGCTAGGCACTGAGCGAAGGACTGCTTGGTATCGAAGCTCTGGCGAAGGACTGCTGGGCACTAGGCGAAGGCCTACCTGGTACTGAAGACCTGGCAAAGGACAGCTAGGCACCTGGCAAAGGACTGCTGGGCAAAAGTCCAACCGGAGGAGCCCAGTTGGCAACAGGTAAATTCTCCTGAGAGGAGTAGGTGAGGATGCGTTCCCCGTCGAGGGAACAGTAGGTGTCGGTTCGACCTAGGATTCTATTTTGGAGACCCAAAGTCAGAACCAAGACAGCTAAGGCTGTATAAACATAACATATTCTTGTTTTATTGTATTTGCAACTAACCGTGGATGCAAGACTAAAGGAACGAGTCTCTGCAGCTCAGAACGCCTCAAGGGAGAGAGGCAGCAGCTGAGTAGGGTGCCTCGGAGGTCCCGGGCGCCCCCAAGCTCAAGGTAAAGCAGTAAACAAAAAAAGCGCTTCAAAGGCTTACTGGTCCCGGGTGCCCCCAGTGTCCCGGGCGCCCCCAACGTCTCGGGCGCCCCCAGTGCCCAGGGCACCCTGGGTTCAAGCCAACGAAGTGAACCAGCCGAGAAGCCAGCAGACCAAGTCAACCGGGGTGCCCCCAGCGTCCCGGGCGCCCCCACAGCCAAACCTCAGCCCTACTCGAGCGGGATAAGGGCTAACCGAGATTGTTGCGAATCGAAGGCCACGTAGAGGGCGCCCCCAACATCCAGGGCGCCCCTAGGATGGCTATAAATAGCCCTCGACACCCAAGGCTTCTAAACATAACTTTCCAACGCCAATACGCTCTTCTACTCAAGCGCTCTGCTCCAGAAACCTCCCATCTCGAGATACAAGCGCCATCAACGACCCTCTGCTCCGAAATACAATCTACACCGGGAGTCGGTAACGAAGAGTGTTATGTTTTAGTTTACTATACTAAAATTGTGATATTCTGCTGTAAACACTTTGCGCACATATAGAATTGCCCGCAGTAAACGGTCACGACCGTGGGCTTTGGAGTAGGAGCCGACCGCGACTCCGGACCAAGTAAAATCACCTGTGTTTGGTTTGTGTGTTTCTCTATTTTCCGCTGCTTATTCTCTTTACGAATCTGAAAAACGTTTTACGATATTCACCCCCCCTATATCATTCTTCTCGATCCAACATAGTGCTGGGGCTAAAGCTGCATGGAGCCGAAAGTAGAAATGGTAGGGACTCTCTCTGTAACACCCCAAATTTTCAATGTAAAATCATGACGATGTATGAAAAAAAAATGATTATAATGAAATGATATAAATTTCATGCAATCACATTTTATGAAATGTCATGGATGCATGAAATATCATATTCATGAATATGAAATATTAAAAATATTATGAAATAATATTTACAGAATATTATGAATTCATGAAATATTATTAATATTATGAAATTTCATGATGGGCTTGGTTTAATGGGATTTGATATGGATTAGTGCAAATTGTGATAAAAAGAAGAAGTAGAAAGGAGGAAGCAAGGATTGAACCTTGAACCTCCTAGTTGCACTCACCATGTCATAACCAATGAACCAAGAATGTTTCTTGTAGAGAGGATAAGAAACATTCTCGTTAAATCGAGGGAAGCGAAGAGACATGCCTCTTCATGAGAAGAGTATAAATAAGAGAGGGGGAAAGGAAGTTACACTTTCTCTCTTCTTCTTCCCCACTTCCATTTTCGAAAATCAAGAAGAACTCTCTCCCTTTCCATTTTCGAAAAACAACACCCTAGGGTTCTAACCCTAGGGAATTTGAAAGGAAGAGGACCCATTGAAGGTTCTTGCCTCTACTAAGTCTAAGGAGCCCTAGAGAAGATTTGAAAAGGAGTTTCACTTGCCCTCCAAGTCTAGGGTACCCTACGTTTAACGAGAAGGTGAAATTCCAGCGCAAGGATGTAAGTGTCCTCTCGCCTGCAACATAATTGCTATTGAATGTTGCTGTTTCATTCTTTTGAAAAAAATTCACCAAGACTTCCCTTGAGGAAGGTTTCGGCCACCCCTTGTAAGGGGTCCAAGAGAAGGGTTTTTGATCAAACTTTGATACATGCTAGTACCCCTAGGGACTTTATACTCATATGTGATGTTTCCAAATTTTTGGAAGGACAAAAATTAGGGTTTGGTACCCTACAAGGTTTCGGCCAAGAGGAGAATGGCTAGGGTTTTTGGGTTGCTTGCTATCCTATTATGTTCCCATGATTAGTAGTGTAGATGAAGTGTTTGTGTAAATGTTTGTGTGAAGTTTGGATGTCAAAAACCTAGCCTAGCCATCCTATAAGTTTCAGCCACCCCTTGTAAATTAGGGTTAGTGGAAGCTAACCTCACTTTGAAGTATAAACCATGTTTCAATTGTTAACATGAAGTGCACTTGAGGTGTTTGTAGAAATGCATGAATGAATGCTTGAATGAAAAACCAAAAGAACTCCCTACCCTTGACTTTCGGCCAATCATAGTTCTAGGGTTGGGAAGTACTTAATGAAACCATGAAGCATGCTACCACTTATATGATGTGTGTATAATTTATGTGACCTATCTTGTTAGGTATAAAAGCATGCCTTATAGCCCATGGGGCACCTTGATGATATGAACATGATGTGTTTGATAATATGCTTGAAAAAGGATACTCTACTGAAAGTGGGATCAAGAGCACCCCTAAATGTGTGGTGTGTCCCTAGGGGATCATGAGCACCCTTGATGAGTGGTGTGTCCCTTTAAGATGTTATTAGGAGTACCTTTAAGCATATACATATATGTGTAATTGCATATTAAGATACTTTACTTTGAAAGTTGTGTACCCGACTCGGAAGGGGGTCGTTAAACAAATCCAATGTACATGTTAACTGAAGGTCATGGCATTGGTAGGACGGAAGGGTCCTGCCCTAAATGGATTGGTGGCTCGCTACCCCAACTCATTAGGGAACGCGCTTGATGTGGTACTACAACTGGGCCCTAGATGATATGATATTTTTAAGTATTTACCTTTATGGAACCTTTTGAAAAGCATATTTTCTCATTATGTGATGATCTTGTTCTGTAAAGCACTTAGAAATATTTGATGTGAAGCTTATGATGCAAGCACTGAGAAACATTTGATGTGATGCTTATGATGCTTATAATTCCATCTTGATTACTGTGTACATGATATGATGTATCGATATGGATTTTGCGAGTAGGCCCGGATTCTTACTAAGCATGTTTTGCTTACTAGTTTCATGTTGTTTTCTTATGCTGCAGATAGCGGTAAGAAATACTTGAACTAAAGGGAAGAGGCAGAGGGAAAGCTACAAGATGTGTGTGGTGATGGCTCGGGAAAGAAAGAAGGATTCTTATCTACCATTTTTGTTTAGAATCCAAATTGCTTCCTCTAAAAGATTACAAGTTGTATTACTATATATTGATTGTGTGATGACTATGTCTACTCTACTGTTGGTCAAGTTAGAGTTATGGAACCTATTTCATGTTAGATAACTCATGCTACATTCCTACTTGAGACTCCATGCTATAGTGTTTAATTGGATCACTTGCAGTAAGTTATGTTTAGATTATGCCATACTCTATCTTGCTCAAACCATGTTTAGACCAGTAAACTACGAAGTTAAATGATTTTCTATTATGTTGTAAATGCATGTCGACAAATGATAGGTTTTTACTCAAGCATGCTTACTACTATTCCTGCATTGTAATTGTTCTACTTGATATACATGCTTAACATGGTAAATGATATGAATGTATGGACCCGTAACCCCGCCTTTAGGGTAGATATAAGGGCGGGCGTTACACTCTCACCCTCAAAGAAATAAGTAAAAAGGGTGTCTAGGGTAATGTGGGAGTAAGGATCAGCAAACGAGCCATCCCTAGGTGGATAGCATAAGAAAGTAGAATCAAATGGGCGTAACTCAAAATGCTGGGTAAATATTGTAAGTACCCTTGGTTGATTTTGATGTGATCAACAGATTTAAATTAGGTCCTAGTATGTTTAATCCCTCTGCGAAGTGTGCAAGAGCTTAGGTACGGAGGAAGTCGAGCGTAAGACGTAGCGGACGAGAAGGATTGTGCGGGGAAGTGAGCCGATGGGCTCGGTACAATCCGAGGGACGCGGAAGCTATGGAAGAGTACGCCGGTGGAGCGAGAAGGACGTGCGCGGTGTTCGAGGGACGAGAAGCCGGGAGGAAGGACGCTCGAGGGGCGAAAGGCCGGAGTCAGGTTCGGGTGAGCCTAACTCCGGTTGTCCGGAAATCACCCAGAAGACGAAGAACCAAAAGACTGGTCAGTTTGACCATGTCAAACAAGGCGCTCGAAAAAAAAGAATTTAATTGCTGCTAAGAAGATTCGATCCCAAGACCTCACCTAAGATATATTACCATAGTTACCACTTGGGATAGCTGGTGATGACAACATATAGTTGCCGATGTTACTGTTGGATCGAGAAATGCGAGAGAGGGGGGGGGGGGGTGAATGTCGCAAATCGTTCGGATTTAAAAAGAGTAAGTGCGCAGCGGAAATAAGACACAAAAACAATGCTAACAAGGTCGTTTTACTTGGTTCGGAGCCTGTGTCGACTCCTACTCCAAGGCCCACGATCGTTGACCATTTTCTGCGGGCAATTCTATACGTTCGAGAAAGTTTACAATAAAAAGTATTACAGAATCAGAGTAGTAAACTTAATCAAGCTCTTCGTTACCGACGTCCGGTGTAGATCGAAGTGTTGGAGCAGCAGGACGTCGTCAGCTCGAGTTGGAAGAGTTTTGGAGCGTGTCGTGGAAGCAGAAGAGCGTGGAAGCGTCGCAGTAATTGATGCTCTAAAGAAGGAGGTCGAGGGCCCTTTATATAGGGCCTAGGGGCGCCCAGGTCGACGGGGGCGCCCCCCACGTGGCAGCAGATCCGGTTGTAGCTCGGTCGCCGTCTGATCCCCTTATCCTCGGGATCCGGTTTGACCGGGGCGCCCGTAGGGCTCGGGGCGCCCAGTTTGACCGGTCAAAACTTCATCTCCTCAGCTTCGCAGGGATGCGCTTCGGCAGCTGGCAGTGGGGGCGCCCGAGACACGCGGGGCGCCCGCGACAAGCGGGGCGAAGCGCGTTGAGGTTCTTACAGACTTGGGTTGACCTTGGGGGCGCCCTGGTCGTCCGGGGCGCCCTGCTCAGCTTCTGCCTCACTCCTTCGAGGCTCTCTGAGCTGTAGATACTCAGTCCTTCGATCCTGCATCCAGGGTTAGTCCAAATAACAATTATATTTTATATAGCCTTAGCTGTCTTGGTTCTGACTTTGGTCTCCAAAATGGAGCCCTAGGTTGAACCGACGCCTAATGTTCCCTCAAGGGGAACGCGTCCTCACCTACTCCTCTCGGGAGAGTTTACCTGGTGCCAACCGGATCCTCCAGTTGGACTTTTGCCCGACAGTCCTTCGCCAGGTCTTGAGTTACCAAGCTGCCCTTCGCTTGGTGCCTAGCTGCCCTTCGCTAGGTCTTTTCTTCTGGCAGTCCTTCGCCAGCCTAGCAGTCCTTCGCTAGGGCTTTAGCATTCTGGCGGTCCTTTGCCAGTGCCTAGCAGTCCTTTGCTAGGGCTTCTCCTGACTGGCAGTCCTTCGCCAGTGCCTAGCCTTCCTTCGCTAGGGCTTTTCCTGTACACTCAAGAAGCTTGTTAGACAACAACTAACCCTTAACTTTTGAACCCTTTTGCCAATATCAAAACACAGGTTTGACTTGGGTGCATTCTGCACCAACAATCTCCCCCTTTTTGATATATGGCAACCTAGTTCAAAAAGTTAAGGAAAAAATGCTGAAATTGAAATCCTAAGTTAGATTCCCTCCCCCTGGAAGAAATCTCCCCCTAGGTTTTTCAAAAAATAGGTGGTGTGAGTTAAGTACTTAGAAGATTTCAAGTTTTGAAAAATTTCAGACTTAGAAAATTTTCAGTTTGGAAAATTTCATACTTAGAAAATTTTCAGTTTGGAAAATTTCAGACTTAGAAAATTTTCAGTTTGGAAAATTTCAGACTTAGAAAATTTTCATTTTGGAAAATTTCAGACTTAGAAAATTTTCAGTTTGGAAAATTTCAGGCACTATGTTAAGCTTAAACATAATTTCAAAACACATAGTTCAGAGTTGGAAATTTTTAAAGAGAATTTTAAAAACCTTTAAGCTAACAATAATTTTAAACAAAAACATTAAGTTTCAAAATAATTCAGAGTTTAGAAATAAAACTAACTTTGATCCACCAATTTTATTTTTTTTTCAATTCAATTTTTTGAAGAAGACAATGGGAAAAAATTTTTAAAACAATTTTTGTTCCCTGTTTCCTTTCCAACTCTCCCCCTTTGACATATATCAAAAATGCAGAAGAAAAATTTTGCAATAATTAAACCATTTGCTGTACTGAATCAAACTGGAACCTAAGTCTGGTTAAATCTTTAGGGACGTGTCTAGCCCAATTAGCTACTTACCAACTGTTATAAACAGTAGTTTTCGCTAGGGTTAGTCAAGTTAAGTGCATTGTTCAAGTTAGATTGTCTAAACTTGATACTTAACTTGATTGCTGTTCAGTTTGTATTTAGTGCCCCAACTACTGCAGATGCACTGACTTAAAGCATCTTGAGTTAAGGCAAAGTCCTAAGCATCTCAACCCTTTCTAGGTTGTCAATCAAAGTACCCTAAGGTGCTTGTGAGATGCTGGCTTCTAGATCTATAGGTGCATGCAGTTCTAGGGTTAGGGCCTAGGCTAAGTCCATTTCGAAAAAAACTAGTTTTGAAGGGGGTAGTTTTTGAAATAAAACTAAGTCAAGGAAAAAAATTTTAAAACCAAAGTAAAACATTTTTAACAAAGAAAACATTTTAAAATCAATTAAAACATTTTCAATTAAGGCAGAAGCCAAAAAAAATGATTCTACTCTACTAAGCATAATCCTAACTGCCTTCTCAGTGAGCTGAACTCAGATTCAGGTAGGGGTTTAGTGAATATGTCAGCTAGGTTGGACTTGGAGTCTACATGCTTAAGGACTATTTCACCCCTAGCTACGTGATCTCTTACAAAGTGATGTTTCACTTCTATGTGTTTGGTTCTAGAATGTTGTATTGGGTTTTTGGTTAAGTTAATTGAGCTAATATTGTCAATATTGACTTGGGTCTGATTGTAGTCTAGCTGAAAGTCCTTAAGGGTGTGCATCATCCATAGGAGTTGAGCTACACACTCTCCTAAGGCTACATATTCAGCTTCAGTTGTGGATAGAGCAACACAGTGTTGCTTCCTACTGCACCAACTTACTAAGCTTTTCCTAAAAGTTGACAGCTTCCACTTGTACTTTTTCTATCTAATTTACAACCAGCATAGTCAGAATCAGAGTATCCTGACAACTTAAAGGATGAAGTCCTAGGGTACCATATCCCTACATTTAGGGTGCCCTTAATGTATCTTAAAATTCGTTTTAGGGCTGCTAAGTGAGTTTCCTTAGCACAGGTTTGGTACCTAGCGCACATTCCTACTGAAAAAAGTATGTCAGGTCTGCTGGCTGTAAGGTATAGTAGACTTCCTATCATACTTCTATAAAGTTTTAGGTCTACTGGTTTGCCATCAGGGTCATTATCTATTTTCACATTTGTGGCCATTGGGGTACTTATACTTTTAGAGTTATCCATTTTAAATTTCTTAATTAGTTCTTTAGCATATTTAGATTGATGTACATAATTTCCATCCTTAGTTTGTTTGATTTGTAACCCTAGGAAAAAGTTGAGTTCCCCAACTAAACTCATTTCAAACTCATTTTCCATTATTGTTACAAATTCTTTTAGAAATTTAGAGTTAGTTGATCCAAATATTATATCATCTACATAAATTTGGGCAATAAATATATCCTTTTCTAAAATTTTAACAAACAAGGTTGGGTCAATTTGACCTTGTTTGAATTCTTTAGAAATCAGGTAATTGGATAATCTTTCATACCAGGCCCTGGGTGCTTGTTTTAGTCCATAAAGGGCTTTACTAAGTTTGTAGACATGATCGGGTTTTTCTATATCCTCAAACCCTGGGGGTTGTCCTACATAAACTTCTTCCTTAATAAGCCCATTTAAGAAGGCTGATTTTACATCCATTTGGTATAATTTAAATCCTTTATGGGATGCAAAGGCTAGTAACATTCTAATAGACTCAAGTCTAGCTACAGGGGCATAGGTTTCATCATAATCCAACCCTTCTACTTGACTGAATCCCTTAGCTACTAAGCGGGCTTTATTTCGGACTATTTCACCTTGGTCGTTTAACTTATTCCTAAACACCCACTTGGTGTCAATTACGGATTTGCCCTTAGGCTTAGGTACTAACTCCCAGACTTGGTTTCTCTCAAATTGGGCTAACTCTTCTTGCATGGCTAGGATCCAGTCAGGATCAGGTAGGGCTTCCTCAATAGTCTTAGGTTCAATCTTTGAAATCATGGCTATTTGACTAGGATTTCTATAGGAAGCTCTAGTTCTGACTCCTAAGGTTGGATCACCTACGATTTGGTCAGCTGGGTGACTTAGTCTGGGTTTCTTGGTTTTTCTAGTACTTGGCTCAGCTTCAGGTCCAGCTGGTCCAATAGGTTCAGTTCTAGGTTCATTGGTTGGTTCAACTGATTCAGAAGTTGGTTCAATTGTTAAGTCATTAAAGGGTTCAATTGGGGTTTCAGAGTTATCTTCTTGATCAGTATTTGATGAAGCTAAGTCAGAATTATCAGATTTTGGGTTAGTTTCTTCATCAAATATTAAGTTGGTTGTTTCTTCAATTTTCTTAGTTGTTTTGTTGTAGACCCTATAAGCTCTACTTGTTGTAGAGTATCCTAAAAAGATACCTGGGTTTGACTTGGATTGAAACTTTCCAAGATAGTCTTTGGTATTAAGAATATGGACTTTGCATCCAAAGACTCTAAGATAGTGTAGGTTTGGAAGTCTATGGTAGTAAATTTCATAGGGTGTTTTATTTATCTTTTTATTAGGTAGAATCCTATTTTGAATATAGCAAGCTGTGCTGATTGCTTCTGCCCAATAGTGGTTAGGTAGGTCAAATTCATTGAGCATAGCCCTAGCAGCTTCCTGTAGGGTTCTATTTTTTCTTTCTACTATGCCATTTTGTTGGGGGGTCCTGGGACACGAAAATTCGTGTTTATATCCATTTACTTTACAGAATTCTTCGAATCTTTGATTCTCGAATTCTCCCCCGTGGTCAGACCTAAGTCTTTTGATTTTGGTATCATTTTGATTTTCAATCAATTTACAAAAGTTGTTAAATAGGTTCAGGGTTTCATCTTTGGTCTTTAGAAACCTGACCCAGGTGAACCTAGAGTAGTCATCAATTATCACTAAGCAGTATCGGTTTCCACTTAGTGACTTGGCTCCATGTGAATCAAATAGGTCAAGGTGTAGGAGCTCAAGTGTGGTTTGGGTTTGATCAGATTGGATCAATTTGTGACTAGACTTGGTTTGTTTGCCTTGATTACAAGATTCACATATTAGGTTTTCATTATTCTTAATTTTGGGGGCACCTTTGATTAATCCAAGTTGGGTAATTTTTGAGATAGTTCTTAGATTGGTATGACCTAATCTTCTATGCCAGAGTTTTGATTGTTCTAACTGTGTTAACATGCATTTGGGTATAAGGGGAAGATTTATAGTGTATACATTGTTTTTTCTAGACCCTTAAGCATGATTTCTGAGTCTTGTGCATTTCTAATCAGGCAATTAGAATTGTTAAAAGTAACTAAATAACCAGAATCACATAACTAACTTATGCTAAGTAAGTTAAAATTGAAGTTTTCCACCAATAGAACTTTCTTAATAATGAAATTGGATTTAAGTTCAATATTACCTGACCCAATTACCTTGAGTGTAGCATTGTTACCAAATGCCACTGAGCCCAGGTTTTTGAACTTGAGTTTGGTGAACTTCAATTTGTCCCCAGTCATATGTCTGGAGCACCCGCTATCTAACATCCATTGGTCCAAATCTTTATGTTCCTACACATAAAGAATTTTTGATGATTTGGATCCAATTTAAGTTAGGGATAGCTTAAATTGAGTTTCACTTCCTAGTCTGTCTCACCCCAGTCTAGGGTTTTCACTCACGTTAACCTTAAGGTTTTTTGTGAGACAGGTTTGAGGGTAAAAATTAAAAAAAAAAGGAGTTTTAATTTACTTTGAAAAGTTATTTACTTTTGAAAACAGATTTTTAAACAAATAAGTTTAGAAATTTTGAAGAATAGATTAAGTGATTTTTGAAAAAAAAAATAATTTTAAGAAGTAGAAATTTTGAAACAGATTAAGAGTTTTTGAAAAAGAGATAGGTTTTAAGAAATAGAAATTTTGAAAACAGATTAGAATCTATAATTATTTGAAATTTGAGTTAGATTCGAATTTGACAAAAGATAATTTGAATTTGAATTTCAGAAATTGGCTTCCAGGTCTTGGCGAGGCACTAGGCCTTCTTTGGCCGTAGCCTTATGGGATCATCCACCCTTTCCTTGACAAAGCCTTTTAATGAAATTTCATTTTCAAATTAAATTAGGTCATTTTCTGGTCTAACTAGCTTGGGTCTTGGATCGGTAGCTTCGGCTGGTTTCACCAGTCTAAAGAGACCAAGTAGACTTGATCTTATTAGAGTTGGTTTCCCCAACGTACTATCATCTCACCTCCTCCCAATACTATGTTTTCAAATTTCAAGTAATTTAGTCCTTAAGTCTAACCATTCCTAATTCTAAGCATGGCAACTTGCAGAAATTAAATAAACAGCAATCAAGCAAAAAAAAAAAATCATCTAATAATGAAAATTGTTTTGATTTTGGCTCCCCCTGGACTAAAGCCTCTGTATGGGTTAGGCAAGATGTGAATCTTGTCCTTGGGGATCCAAAATTGATTTGAACCAGTTGGTTTAGTCAGGCACAGTTTTGGCACCCATGCCTGAACCTTAGGTCTTGACTGGTTCAGTACAGCAAAGTAAGATCTTTGCCGAGATTTGGTTCTATAGCCAAGTCCGGATCGGTTTAGAACAGACTTCTGTTTTCCAAGAATCATATCAAGGTTCTTGGAACCAGAAGTGAATCGTTCTAAAGCTGTTCTTAAGTCCTTAACTTGAGTTTTCAGGGAGGAGTTCTCTGATTCAAGTTTTTCAACTTGATCAGGGGTTCCTTCCTGAATTTTCTCAGTTAAGGATTTAGACTCAGCTCCCTCTTTCAGGAGTTTTACTTCCTGTCGGAGGGACTCGATTCGGAGTTTGGCTTTCGCCAAATCTCGGGATAGATATGAGATAAGAGAATTTAATTGCAATTTTGAAAAACCTGTTACCCTTATTTCGCCGTCGTCGGAGAAGGTCAGCTTGCCGTCGTCCTGGTCCGAGTCTGAGTCAGTCTCGATTTGATCCGAAGCGGTCAGGGCTAGAAGATTGGACTGCGGTGCTTCTTCTTCTTCTTCTGAGGAAGACTCGTCCCAGGTTGCTTGGAGTGCCTTCTTCTTTCTGGTCTTTTTGGACTCCTTTAGGCTTGGACATTCAGTCTTGTAGTGGCCCTTCTTCTTGCATTCGTAGCAGGTTACGTTGGGCTTGTGTTTGTCAGTTGCTGGTTCAGCTGGTTCATCCTTTCTTCGGCTTGTTCTCCGTGTGTTGGCTTGGTTCTTCAACTTTTTGTAGTAGCTTCGAGCTAGCCGGACCAGTTCAGATTGATCTCCTTCTTGATCTTCTGTTTCTGAGTCTGAGATAGACTCGGGTTCAACTTGAGTTTCTTCTTAGTCGTCCTTCCTGTTTCCCTGCAAAGAAAGCTATACTTTTTCTCGGCCAAATTGCAGTTAGTCTTCATGAAGTTCAAGTTCAGAAAATAACTCATCTAACTTAATTTTTGAAAGATCCCTAGAGACCTTGTATGCATCTACCATAGATGCCCACAAGGTGGTCCTAGGGAACGCGTTTAGGGCATACCTTATAAGATCACGGTTTTGAACCTGGTGACCTATTGCGTGAAGA
>JAGFNQ010000923.1:0-31011 GCA_024364735.1 Boesenbergia rotunda
ATTCCGCTTCCGTGGTAGAATCCGCTACGGTGTCTTGTTTGGAACTCTTCCAACTTATTGCGCCTCCATTCAAAGTAAATACGTATCCGGACTGAGATTTGGAGTCATCCTTATCTGTCTGGAAACTAGCATCTGTATACCCATGTATTACCATATCTCCTTCTCCATATATTAGGAACACATCCTTAGTTCTTCTTAAGTACTTAAGGATTGTCTTGACAGCCGCCCAATGATCCATTCCTGGATCCGACTGGTATCTGCTTGTGACGCTCAGAGCATATGATACATCGGGCCTAGTACATAACATAGCATACATGATAGATCCTATCGCGGATGCATAGGGAATCTTATTCATGCAAATCCTCTCGTCTTCTGTGCGCGGACACATAGACTTTGAAAGGTTGATCCCATGCCTGATGGGAAGGTAACCTTTCTTAGATTCTGGCATGCTAAACCTTTTTAGCACTCGGTCTATATATGTAGACTGCGAACGACCAAGCAACCGTTTTGATCTATCTCTATAGATTCTAATCCCAAGGATATAGGTTGCTTCTCCCAGGTCTTTCATGGAGAAAGTTTTGGACAACCAAATTTTAACTGTCTGTAAGACTAATATATCATTTCCTATAAGTAATATGTCATCGACATATAACACTAGGAATACGACTGTACTCCCACTAACCTTCTTGTACACACAAGGTTCGTCAGGATTTTGTGAGAAATCAAACTCTTTGATTGTCTCATCAAAACGGATGTTCTAGCTCCTGGATGCTTGCTTCAGTCCATATATGGATCGTCGAAGCTTGCATACTTTGGTTTTATCAACCGATGTGAAACCTTCAGGTTGTATTATGTATACATCCTCAAGTAGGTTTCCATTAAGGAAAGCTGTTTTCACATCCATTTGCCATATCTCATAATCATAATGAGCTGCTATGGCTAGGAGCATCCGAATGGATTTAAGCATAGCTACTGGCGAATAGGTTTCGTCATAATCAATTCCTTGTTTCTGACGATATCCTTTTGCCACTAATCTAGCCTTAAAGGTAACAACATTACCTTCCATGTCGGGTTTCTTCTTGAAAACCCACTTGCACCCTATGGGCTTAATCCCTTCAGGTGGGTTAACCAAGTCCCATACTTGATTTTCGTACATGGAATCCATTTCCGACTTCATGGCTTCAAGCCATTTGTCCCTTTCTGAATTTTTCAAAACATCTTCATAACTGATAGGTTCGTCATCGCTTATGAGTAACACGTCATTCGATTCACTTATGAGAAATCCGTATCTCTCTGGAATATTGCGTGACCTATCAGACCTACGAAGAGGTGGTGTTGATTTAGGTTCAACTGATAGCTCATCATTATGAGTTATTGGTTGTGGGTCTAGACTAGGTGTCTCTGTAATGTCTATTGAAGTTTCTTGAAATTCATCAAGTTCAATGCCACTCCCACTGTTTTCTTGTAAAAGAAATTCTTTTTCCAGAAATACAGTATGCCTTGAAACAAACACCTTTTGTTCCAAGGGATGATAGAATTGGTAACCCTTCGTTTCCTTAGGGTATCCAATAAATAGACATTTATCAGACTTAGCATCCAATTTGTCTGATACAGTCCGCTTCACATAAGCAGGACAACCCCATATCTTAAGGTGAGTTAAGTGAGGTTTCTTACTATTCCATGTCTCATATGGAGTAGTGGAGACTACCTTGGTCGGGACTCTGTTTAGCAAGTAAACAGCTGTCTTAAGTGCATAGCCCCAAAAGGATTTTGGAAGAGTTGCATGATTCATCATCGACCTAACCATGTCCATCAAGGTTCGGTTGCGCCTCTCAGATACACCATTATGCTGTGGTGTATACGGCGGAGTCCATTGGGACAATATCCCATTGTCTCTAAGATAATCTTGAAACTCTTGACTTAAGTATTCAACACCTCGATCGGATCGAAATATCTTAATACTTTTGCCAAGCTGTTTCTCTACTTCATTTCTGAACTCTTTGAATTTCTCAAAAGCTTCAGATTTGTGGTTCATCAAGAACACATACCCGAATCGTGAGTGATCATCGATAAAGGTGATGAAGTAGCTATAGCCTCCTTGTGCAAGAGTTGACATTGGTCCATATACATCAGTATGTATTAGACCAAGCAATTCTCCCACTGGATTACCTTTTCCGGAAAAGGGTAATTTGGTCGTCTTTCCTTTTAAGCATGATTCGCATGTATCAAATGAACCGGGTTCAAATGATTCCAAAATTCCACATCGGTGTAATTTGGTCATGCGTTTCTTACTTACATGGCCAAGACGACAATGCCACGTGTAGGAGTCTATTCGATTATCTATTCGAGCACGTTTGTTGCTAACTTCGATATTGAAAACGTCACCGGATAAATCTAACATGTAGATATCATTGCACAAAGTTCCATTCCCATAAAGAACGCCATTTAAAGTTATGTAACAACAATTGTTACTAAAAGTTAAATGATAACCCTTTTCATTCAAACATGAAATAGATACAATTTCTTTATTAACGAAGGAACAAAATAACAATTATCCAATTCTAAGACACGTCCTGTAGGGAGCTTTAGCAAATATGTTCCAATGGCAACACCAGCAATCTTTGCACCGTTTCCAACTCGCAAATTCGCTTCTCCCTTGACGAGTCTTCTTCTATTCCTTATCCCCTGTATGTCATTACATATATGTGAGCTACACCCAGTATCAAGTACCCAGGTGCTTGAGGAAAATAGAGTGGCATTCAATAACGAAGATACTTGAAGAGGATAGGGCATCGGATTCCACTACAAGAATTTTTGCAATCAACAACGCCCAATCGACAACGTTTTTTAAAAAAAAACGTTGTCTTTTTTTGTTTTACAACGTTTTTAGTGAAAAACGTTGTCTATGTGTTTTACTTTTTAATAACGACAACGTTTTATAATGATGCGATGTGCTTAGTGTTGTGGTTTCGGATGAAAGACAACGCTGTTACAAAAGCGTTTTTTAAAAGCGTTGTTGTATTTCCCGCTAAAATAAAAAAAACATCCCCTCCCTCCACCTCGCTCATTGCCAACCCTCGGCGGCTCGCGAAAAATCTCTCCGCGCTTCTTTTCTCCGCGAAATATCTCCCTCCACCTCCCTCCACCTCCCTCATTGCCACCTCCCTCGTCCTCTCCTCTCCACGAAATCGACATTGTGTACGATCTGGTGAACATACATCTTCTCCTAGCTCACCACCAAGAAGTATCCTCCACGAGCTCTTCGTCCGTCGAGTGGAAACTGAACCCCAGCGGCAGCATCACGACGCTCGCCACTACCCTCTCCATCTCTCTCTCTCGCAGTCGCCGACGTTCCATCCTAGGGTTGTCACCCGCGAGTAAGCAAAAAGTGCCCATGGCCGGGGAAGGAGATATCAGAACCTCCGCCAAGGAATCCGAAGATGATTTGCCCATCTTGAACGCCGACAATCTCCAGAGCAACATCAAGTCAGTCTATTACAGGTGATCCCCTCAAACTACTTTATGCTTGCTGCCAAGATCTGCCAGGAGCGTTAAAAGTTGGAATTTTTCTACGTCGATGATTTTGCTTGTTTGTGACTGAAGACCGTTTTCCTTTTTCTTTCTTCGCAACAAGTTCATGCATGCGATTGCAGCTTCCCGTCCATTTTTGGATTTATAATTTTTTTATTTACAACTGAATATTTTTTGGCGATCACTTAAGCCCTAGAGGTTGAACGCATACCTTAACAATGTTTGTTCTTAATCAAACATTAGAAACGTACGAAGCTTGTTGAATGTTTAAGTTTGGTGGAATTCCTTAGGCTAGTAGATTCTGGCAAAAGCACTGCTTTTTTTTTTATGCTTGCGTTGATAGTTCCCTGCTATTCTCTGAATACCCTGAAAAATAGTGTGAAAACTAGTAAAATTTAATGAGGGACGAAAACTACTTCCTTCTGTAATGGGAATTCTTTTTCAACTAAGGTTTGCACCAGAGAGATGATTGGGAAAGTCCAAAATAATTGATGATAAATCTATTGTCGAGTTTATATGCAGTTTGGTTTCACTACATGCTTGTTGACTATAATAAGATGTTTGATGCTTTTATTGATTTTGCAGCCGTACCTTCCTCTCTATCATTGGTGGTGTGGTTGCTGGAATATGGGGGATTACTTGCTTGATGGGATTTGTCTTTTATTTCTTGGTCATGGCAGTTGCTTCTTTGGGTCTTGCAGCTAAAGCAAAATTTTCCGTCAACAAATACTTTGATTCTTGGAACCGGATATTAATTGATGGTGTTTTTGGTGGACTCATGGTATGCCTCTAAAATGAATTTTTAGTAGTAGAATGCATCATTATGTTCCTTTTTGGTTTTTCCTATGGTTCTGCACTGAATTCTTGTTGGAATGTGTGAAGTATTTTTTTGATCATTTGCATCTATTTAGACAAGAGAGCTTGAATTGCTCAGCAGGCAAGGCTGATTCTTCTTCGATACACTTGACACACAAAAGTTAGTTTAGTCTGACAATAGAAATTCTGGCCTAAATGCTTCATTCCTCAGAAGGTTGTATTACTGATACCATGGCTCTATCTACCTTTTCTGCTATTCCTAACTCTTCCTTTGAAAATTATTGCCAAATTCATAATTTTCTGTACATAAGGTTTATATTTCAGAAAGTTATCTTTACTAAGAAATTTCATCATTGAATACATCCTTTATTTCCGTTAGTGATGTTTTGGAGAACACAAGTTTGTTGAAAGCTGCACAATCAGGAAGCAAGCATCCTACTGATTGTTTTAAATTATGAAAGAAATGCACTCTACCGGTTGCCTTTAATATGAAATACAACTCTATAGTTGCTTCTTAACATGTATAAGACAAAAGGACGTTATTGCAGTTGAAGAGGTGGGATAGATTATGTCTAATGTATTTTCAGGAGTCTTCTCTGAATGATGTTTGGTTTGGCATTCTCATCCAATGACTTTTAGGTTCATATTTTGGTTGGTTCTCGTCCCAATAGTATTTGATCATGAAGAATTGTTGCCTAAATTTATCTTTTTAGTAGTCCAGTTCTTTTTGTGTTATCTTCCGCAAAGTTGCAGCTTCATGAAAACGAATTGTTTCACAATATTCTCTTCAGCTTTTATGATATTTGCAACCTCATCTAAAACAATTGTTTCACAAGATTCTCTAGAGTATTTATGATTTCATGTACATGGGAAATAAATTCATTGGATCAGTGAACATAAAGAAAGAGAGCTAGAAAAGCTTTTCTTAACTCCATAAATAGCAAAAGTCAATGTCAACAAATAACAACTATTTCCCTAAACTTGCTTGCAACTTATTTAGTCTATGGAAAAGTTGGATAAATAATTAGTTTTAGTTGCAAAACTCAAGATTTCGTTTGGTGACTTTTATGGCTTCATAAAAAGCCCACCAACAGAAAATTAATCCATAAATGCTGTTTTGAGAGGTTTAATATTCATTCAGTTGATTTAGAAAAGTGTGTCTTACATAATTCAAATCGGTTTTACTTTTGCCAAAATTGTGGCCAAAGGATAAAATGACTGTTAAAATTTGCTGAAGTGACTATCATGTATATTTTACTTCATGTTAATCTTGATGTATAAAAATGGATACACAACTGTTAAACTAATTAATATACATATGATTAGATTAATACTGTCACTAATCGAGGCAAATTGTTTGTATATTGTAGATATGGTTACGTATGTGATTTTTGAAAGTCATAGCAGAGAAAAATGTCCTTTTATTGCTGATTTTTTTTCTTTAAGACAGGATTTTTAGTTTGCATTTCCAATGATTTCATCTGTGAATGTGCTTGATAAATGCTTATATATTATTTTCTGTCTTTTTTGCTTATATGATAGCTGATTAACCTCCATATTTATTTTTCCTTTTGTTGCAGTCGTTCGTGCTCTCCTGGGCGTATCCTTGTTTTATTGTTTTTCTGACCTTTCAATTTAGCAATTCAAATTATTTGCATAATTTTAGCAATAATGTTAGTTTTCATTTCTATTTTTTCTTTTTTTGACCTTGGAATGTAGCATTTATTTTAGTATGCCATTTATTTAAACTCCATTCTAGTTGATCTTGGTAAAGGTTGTTTCATGAGATACCTTACCTGAGATATACATCGCACTTGTTAGCTTTCTGTTAGCAACCAAGTTGGAGAACAATGGCAAAGGTATAGAATTCCTTTCGTAAGATCTAGTTTTTTCCTTGTGTAACTTTACTAAACTAGTGATTGTTTTGATATTTGACTAAACAAATATGAGGACTCTAGTTTGACATTGTCATTGACTCATGATAGTCTTCTTAAGTCGTAGATGTTAACTGATGCGTAGGGAGCAAGGTCTTTGGCTTTATCAATGATTTGTATTACTTTATGTCTTCCATTCGCTAATTTATTAAATTTTATGATCTAACCATATGTCTTTGCCTAGTTTCCATTGGATTCTCAGTGTAATTGAACCTTACAAGGATACTATTTATGTGTTGAATTCCCTTAGTTCCCGCATTCAAGAGGATGATTCTAAATACGTAATGGAAATGTGAGTTCAGATTTCTGTCAGTAAATTTATATTTTAATATAAATTTTATATAACAAATATTCATAACGTATGAAGGGCATTACGCTTGTTTAATTCTACCAAGGGAAGGAAAGGGAGAAAAAATGCTAAGTGGGATGTAGTTAAGGTATGTATACTTTTGTTTAACATATATTGGAATGTGTATAATTTTCGTTAACTATTTGACAATAATTACCATATATAGGCTCCTCAACAACCGGATGCGAAACAATGCAATTTTTTTGTGATGAGATACATGAAACAAATTATTGAAGAAGTTGAGACTATCGAGAGAGATTCACTGAGATCAATAGTAACTATATTAAGCTTATCTCAAATTCTTTGACATTAACTATTTAGAATTGCAAAGTGATCAGTGTTGATTGTTTTTCCCATTAACCACTCGCCAATTTAATTTGTCTGTGTTGACAGATCACAAAAACAGGTTACTCTCGTGATCAAATTGATGAGGTTCGGGCCGAGTTGACGGAGTGCATTCAAGATCATATTTCTGAATAGGTTTGGAATCATACAAGATCATTATTCTATTTAGATTTAAGTTCATGGAATGATGTTTTTTTTAAAAGTAGCTTACATTATATTGTATTTTCTATAATTTCTAATTCCATTTTTTTAGGCAGTGTTAAAGGATAGTTATGAGATCGAGCTTCAGAAGTTGGCCCCAATCGCGGATTGATTATGAAACTTGTGAATTGAAAAACTCGTGAAACTCTTAAGTGATTGATGATGTGTTGTAAAACTTGTGAGTTTGCTTCATTTTTGATTTGCCATTCAATATCAAATCTCATGACATACTATTTTTCTATGCTTTATGAGAGTTATATAACTTAAGGACCAAAATTTTGTTGGTACTTGCTTCATTCTGCATGATATATGACTGATGTTAAGTTCCCTTAAGAAATTGCTACTATTTAGTATGAATAGTTTCAATCTACATTCTAACAGTACCATGTTTACATAACATAATCTATAATCTTATTTAAGTAACTTGCTACTTTACTGAGAGCCATGTTGCAACTTGATGATGATGAGGTGCGAGTTTCTACAACAAAAGTCATGGGAATCATGTCTCAGGTACAACATCTTTTATGTGATTGATTTTTGGGATTTGTGTCTATTGCAAGACAGTGGTCTGAAGTTGATTACCATATTTGGTCTAGCTGTGAAATGATAGATGAATCTACTATTAGAGAAATACTTACAACAACTTGCTACAAATGCTTCTGCTTCGTTTTAGTTTCTTTAAGATGCTTTATGAGATTTTTTGTATACTTTTGTTTTATTTTGCATTGAGGTACTGATGTACAATCTTATTTATTCTCAGTACATGAAAGATAATGAGTTCCAGGATCTGCTACAAGTACTTATGGATATGACTGAATCTGCAACCTAGTTCATTAGACATAGATCTTTTCAGTTAAAGAATGGGAGTGGCCCAGTAAGACTTGCCGTTGAGCGTTGTGCTCTGCATATTTTTCAGTTAACAAAAGGTCAGTGTTATATTGATTCTGTTTATCATAATCTCTAATAGTTCATCTAGGTATGCTTTATATTCTTTTTAGTTGTCACATATGGAAGCAGTCTTATTTGTGTGTATATAATCTCTTATCCCAATTTATTATTTTTATGCAGTGTTAAAGCAGATCGAGTTAACAAGCAGCCCCAAAGAACAACTTGTGCATGATGAAGTTTTATAGAACTTGTGAATTGAGATATTTTTTGTATTTAATATGGAATACAAACACTTTTGTAAATAATGCACTGTATTATAAGTGAATTTTGTAAATTATTATCAGTGTAAATTGTGAATATTATCAATTGTGAATAAAAATGCTTGTAAATTGTGAATATTATCAATTGTGAATAAAAATGTTTATAAATTATGAATATTATAAATTGTGAAAAACACTTCCTATTAAAAAGACAATATTTTTTAAGTAACAATACACAACACGATTTTTACGTTGTCTTTGTGTCAAACCACAACGCTTTTTCCGCGTTGTCTTTGATACCTGACTTTTAACAACAGCGTCAATGACAACGCTTTTTAAAAACCAATAGACAACGCGAAAAAAGCGTTGTCTTTGCTCCAAACCACAACGCGGAAAAAGCGTTGTCGTAGATATACTTTCTACAACGGCTTCATCAACATCGCTTTTTAAGCATTAACGACAACGCGGAAAAAGCGTTGTTGTTTAACTTTTTTCTTGTAGTGTGCCTTCTCTTTCAAGGACTCAAGATAAACCTTGCAGTTTCTTCGCCAGTGACCCTCCTTGCCATAGTGATGGCAAGTGCCTTTTAGGGTATTTTCAGTCTTTTTGGCCTTTTTCTTCTTTCCCTTATTCTGTTCTTTGGCCTTCCTCTATGAACCTTTCTTCGAGGAACCAACTAACAGTACCGTCTTTTGATCCTGCTTCACAGAAGGCTCTACAGTCTTCAGCAGGTTGAGCAACTCAGGAAACTGGTCTGAAGTTGCATTTTCAGGAGGACGGTTGGGAAGTTGATCTTCAAGGACATAAGCAAGCTTTTCTGCCTTGAGGACTATCCTCAGGTTTCGAAGCCAATCCATGAAGTTTGGCCCAGTCAGTTTATTGGTGTACAAAATGGAACGCAAATTCAGAGAAAACATGATCGAGTGATTATCCTAGAAATACAAATTGAGCTTATGTGAGAAGAATGATTAAAGACTGTAACAACATACATTAATAAAATCCTATTTATTTTTCAAATTGAATAACCCATTTTATCAATTCGGGAGATCGTAGGAACATCTCCAAATAAGTTGATATCCAACCATAGATAAGAACAACTATGGCTGTGGCCATCAAGTTATTCTTAGCTATGAAGGTAGGTAATTATACCGATTACATATCACATATATGTAACTATCACTTTATGCTATCAACTAATTGAATGTTTGCATAAATCATTGGGTTGTTAACTCATTAACAAGTATGCAACATTATACATAGCACCCAACTGCACCTCTCTTTACATCGACCTTGGCTGTGGCACAACAAATCGATGCTCCAAGCTTAAGGTTGACCCATTAATCAAGAGATAGTTTTAATATGGTTGGAGCTCATTCAACCGTTTAGTCAGGCTTGGATGTGTCCAACAATCAAAACTAAGGATTGACCTCTGACTCCAACTATATTATTCATAAACTAATTCCATGGTTTGAACATGTTGAGGTTCAAGCCGGGCATGGATGTGTCCATCAACCCAAACGAGAAACAAAACTCCGATTCTAACCATATTAATGGAAGGTGTTGGCCTTAATATTTTTTAAGGGGTTTTAGGTCTCATCCTTTCTTTTCTAAGCACATTCATGACATATAATTATGTCATGACTAACGATTTCCTTAATAAAGTATGTATGTGACTTAATTTATCAAGTCTCATAAATTGAATTAGGAATCGGATTTCCTAATTCTAATTTCATACTTTATTCAAGGAATTGTTTTGGGAAACAATTTCCTAAATTGTCATAATCAATTTCGAAAATAATATGTTCAAGACTTTGATTTCTCTAAATCAAATCTTATTAAATTAAGAGAGAGACTCCCTTAATTCAACCACATATTATTTTCATGAAAATCTCATTTAAGAAAACTCTATAGGAAACTATTTTCCTAATTAATTTTGGAGACAACAATATGTAAGAGCATCACCTCTTAAATCATATTTTATTCATGGATTTAATTAATTACAACAAATTATTTTCTAAGGGTGGCTCCCCGAGGCTCAGATACCCAAAGAAAAAAAATTTGTCGTAAATTCAATTTGGTCAGTTTTTGAAGCGTAACTAAATTGAACATGACAATTTCATTCAAAATTGGGAAATTAAATTACAACAACTAACTTTAAATTTGACGGCTCCCCGAGGCTCAATCCAAAATAAAGAATTTTGTTGATAATTTAAAACCAATTCGAATTTAATTGTCAATTAATTGTCCATAAATTTGTCTAGACTTTCTTGAAAGAAAGTGCCAAAATTGCGAGATTTCATAATAGGTTTTCAGAATAATTGTAAGTTTCTGGTACAAAGAAAACTTACATATTTCCAAAATTGGAAAATTTCTAAAATAGAAAATTTCCAAAATTAGAAAGTTTCTAAAGATGGGAAGTTTTCACAATTATCATAAAATTTCAGAAACTAGGATATTTCAAACGTTAGCGAAATTTCATGAGGATTTCCAAACTTTGAAATTCCTAAATCTAAAATTTATAATAATTGGAAAATTTCCATAATTGAAAATTTTTCCAAAATTGAGATTATGATAAAGTTTTCCGCAAAACAATTATATGATTATGTCGAACACTAACCGGCTCTAATACCACTGTTGGGATCGGGTGCATGTTGACAAGAATACGGGTTCGTAAATTTTAAAATATTTACGTGCAGCGGAAGAATTAGCATAAATAATTTCTCAAATTATTTTTAACCACGTATCTAGCATGCGACCTTATGATGTGTGGACATGATCATAAATTAAAAGTTTGCGAAAAAGTAAACTAATTTACTTAGTACCTCACGTAACTCGAAGTAAGGGACGAGATCCAACCGTAGCGTCCCTTGGAAGCTCCGCCTCTATTCGCGTCCACGCCGAGTTCTCTTCGGGATGACTTCGCAAAGCCACGAGTTTTGTGCCGACGAGAACTACTAGATTCTCTAAAAGCACAACTAGAATATCAAGAGAGAAAGATGGAAACTAACCACCAAGTAACGGAATCAAAATTCCGGGAAAGGAAAGAAGGAGTCGCGATCCGTTTCTTCTTCTTCGGCACCTTCTTGGTGGATGAAGCTCTCGGCCACCCTTGGGATGTGCGCCGGCCCAAGGGGAGGAGAGAGAGCCGGCCCTAGAGAGAGAGAGGGGCGTCGGCCCTAGAGAGAGAGAGTTAGAGAGAGAGAGGGAGCTACTAATCTCTTGATAACTCAATTGAGGAATTCAAGCCTAGCCTTGGTTCCTTTATATAGTAGCCTCTCCCTTGCCATATCTCTCCTTTAACGGAATAAATTTTCATAAGAAATTTATCTTATAAATTTTCATATTAATTATTCCTTTATGCCAAGTTTTATTATAACTAATTTTATAATAAAACAAATACATCTCTCTTTTTAATTATGGAATAAATATTGATAAAATTTATTATATAAATTTTCTCATCATGGAAAAATCAATTCATAATTGATTTTATAAAATAAAAATAAACCATTTAAAGTTTATTTTAATCTCCATAAAAAGAATAAATTTATTATATAAATTTTTCTTTATCATGGAAAAATCAATTCATAATTAATTTTATAAAATAAAATAAACCAATCGATGGTTCATTTTAATTTCCATAAAAAGAATAAATTTATTATATAAATTTTTCTTATCATGGAAAAATCAATTCATAATTGATTTTATAAAATAAAAATAAACCATTTAATGTTTATTTTAATTTCCATGAAAATAAATTTATTTATTCATAAATTTTATAAAACAAATCGCGCTTGATTTATTTTATAATTTAAACCAAATTAATTGGTTTTCTCCCCTTGTGGTGGCCGGCCAAACCAAAGAGGGTGGGCACCCTCTTTGGCCGGCCACACCAAGCCAAAGCCCTCGCGAATTAAACTCATTTAATTCGCCCAATAAGCCTTCAAAAGACTTAGCCATTTTAAGCTTCCGTTGCGCCTCTGATTAATTCAGATTCGACTTATTTCTCTTGATTGGAAAATCCAATTTTCAACTCGTTTTAAATCCCTCAGATTACTAGTAGTGCGTGTGACTAAATAGGCTTTCTATTTATGTTGGCCATCTATAATTCATCAATTATAGAACGATCATGAGTGGCACCTAGTAGTACATCATGATCCCCAATTAATCGAAAGATCAACGGTTGACCTCAGAAATAATTCTGAAACCCTTCAGCAGCTCTAATGAATCGTGCCTCATTCCCTTCACTATCTTATACCCACTTGGTTCAGGACATGGTCTATGTGTGTCAGTCCCCACTAGGCTGACTATGTCACACCTAGCCCAAGTAGTGTCTTTCTCATCCTTTGGATTTCTAATTACTCTCATGTATTTAAGAGACTCATACTCTAAACATGACATGCTCTGGCCAGAGGCTTTAAGTAACAATCCGACGATAGGCCTAGGTATACATCTCCTCGCAAGGAGTGATGAATCCTTTGTAGGCTGTTCAAACATCTTCGGGCACTTCGGCTTATACCCAACCATCCTGGGTCCACACCTCCTTGGAGATGCTTGCTTAAGATGTTAAAGTATAAGTCTCCATGACCAAGATGACTTGAACACCGCAAGTCAAAGGAACATCGCACTTAAGCTCCAGTAATAACTTTCATTGACATATCTATATGTAGATTACCATATGAAGTTTTACAGTCAGTCACTCCAATGAACTAGTTCCCTTAACTAGCATTCATGTTTATCTCCGGACATCCCAATGTCACCAGCCAGTGAGAATCAGCTGATTAGAGAATAACCCATGCTAGTCTCAACAGAATTGATAGTGTCCGTATTTATCAATTCATCGACTAGGGATATTTTCAATACTTCACAATTGCACATGTAGAGATAATCACTAGTTGTGATTCCATCACAAATTCTCTAATGCTGTGAATTATATTGCGGACATTCAGTAAATGAGTTTAAGATCCCAATCAAATACACAAACATGTATACTCAAATAGTGAATTTTCATTTATTGAAATAAATGTTTACAATCATAAGGCGATTGCCTTAGGATACTTCTCTCATATTACTAACACCAGGGACCACCAACAGTGATGGATACATTAGAAGATTCAGAGGATAAGTCAGAAAGTGTAGGGACTTGTATGGTAGAAGCAAGAACCCAAGAATCGCCTGAGTTAGTTGAATGTCCACCAGAACCTGAGTTTGAAGAGGAGCCCTTACTTGACCAAGAGGAGGCTATAGATACATCTACTCTTGTAGAACCTCTAGGTATTCTTCAGTATGATCAGGTAAGTATTTCTGCTCATTGTTTAGAAAAATTCATTGAGGTACCTATTATTGGTTGTGATGAATCTCTTGATACATTCCATGTAGATACTGATTGTGAAAATTCTATAGAGGTGCCTAAAATTTATTTTGTGTGTTGTGATAAATTTCTTGGTACATCTTTTGTAGATATTAATTGTGGAAATCTGATTGATGAACCTGAGATTGATTTCATTGGCTATGTTACATCTCTTGATTCATCTTGTATTGAGCCTGATTGAGAAAAACTCATGGATGTTGATTTTATTGGTTGTGATTCATGTCTTGATACATCTTATGTGAATATTAATTGTGACAAACTCATGGAGGTACCCGAGGTTGACTTCATTGGTTGCGATACATTTCTTGATATATCATATGTTGATGCTAATTGTGAAAATTTCATTGAGGTACTTAAATTTGATTTCATTGGTTGTGAAACATATTTTGATACATCCTATGCAGATATTGATGGTGAAAAACTGATAGAGGTACCCAACATTGATTTCATTGGTTGTGATGAGTTTCTTGATACATCTTTTGTAGAAAATAATTGTGATAAATTCATAGAGGTACCAAAAATTGATTTCATTGGATGTGATGCATATCTCGATTCATTTTATGTCGAGGTTGTGTATATTTCATTCCTTTCTTACCCTGCATGCGTGCAGGAGGTATTTTCTCTACATGGTTTTGCAGGATCCCGTAGGCTTCTAGAATGGGTACTAAAACTTACTAGCCTACAACCCCCCGGAAGGACTTCTAAGGAGTATGCAGTGGGAGGGGTCAAATTCACTTTGACTTTTAACTATTTACCCCAAGAATGGATTCTGAACCATAATCGTCTTCGACCTCCGGAACATACTTGTGCTAAATTGAAGAGGGAGAAACTAGTGAAATATCAGAATGATCACATGAGGATAGTTCTCCCAAGATGGATGCTACGTGCTCTTTACCCAATTTGAAAGGGGAGTTGTTTTCTTTTTACGCTCTTATTTCATTATAAATATCCTTTTCATATTTTCAAGTAGTAATTCTTCTGTTAAAGTGAGTTCTTACTAATAAATGCTAGAGTGGAGTAGAATGCATAAAAGTCATTGTAGATACCATGTTAGTCCTTTTGGCATTTTATTTCTTGCGTGGGTAGGAATAAATGTATTCATCTAGATTTTCTTATATTATTTTAGAGTCCTTTGAAAGCAAATTAAATTTGGTTTTTAAAGCTTAGGATTTGAGCCATTGGATGAAAATTCTTAGTTGCTCGAGTACTACATAGCTATGGACTCTAGATTGATGACTTGAGGTGAATTCTTTTTACCTAGTGAGGATTGGCCAAATATTTGTAATACACACATGTGATTATTGTTGGGACCGGGTGCATGTCGACAAGGATACGAGTTCGTAAAATTTAAAATTTTTACGTGCAGCGGAAGAGTTTGCATAAAATAATTTCCTAAATTATTTTAACTTCGTATCTAGCATGCAACCTTATAGTGTATCGACATAATCATAAAATAAAAGTTTGCGAAAAAGTAAACTAATTTACTTTTGTACCTTGCGTAACTCGAAGAAAGGGACGAGATCCAACCGTAGCGTCCCTTGGAAGCTTCGCCTCTATTCGCGTCCACGCCGAGTTCTCTTCGGGATGACTTCGCAAAGTCACGAGTTTTGTGCCGACGAGAACTACTAGATTCTCGGAAGGCACAACTAGAAGGACAAGAGAAAAATTAGGAAAACTAACCAACGAAGTAACGGAATCGAATTCCGAGAAGAGAGGAGTCGCTATCCGCTTCTTCTTCTTCGTGTTCGGGTTCTCCTTCTCCTTGAAAGCTCACGCCAACTCCCTTGGGTGATGGTTGTGTGTGCCGGCCCTAATCCACAAGGATGGGGCGCCGGCCCTAATGTGAAGGAGAAGAAGAGGAGGAGAGAAGAGAAGAGAAAGAGGGAGAGAAATAATTAATCTCTTAATTATTTTCGTTAGAATTAAGGGCTAGCCTTTGGTTCCTTTATATAGTAGCAACTCCTTTGCTAAGTCTCCCTTTAAACCGAATTAACGGAATTAGTTATAAGAAATTTATCTTATAAATTTTCTTATTGCTTATTCCTTTTAAGCCTAGTCTTATTATAAACAATTTATAATAAAACAAATTAGTTATCATAAGAGATTTATCCTATAAATTCTCTTATGAATTTTATTATAACTAACTTTATAATAAAACTAATTATTTATCATAAGAAATTTATCCTATAAATTCTTATGAATTAATTCCGTTTAAACCAAGTCTTTATTATAAACTAATTTATAATAAAAACTAATTCTTCTTCTCTTTAAATTATAGAATAAATTTTATAAGAAATTTATAAACTTTCTTATTATGGAAAAATCAATTCATAATTGATTTTATAAAATTAAAATAAATCCAATTCATGGATTATTTTAATCTTCCATAAAAGAATAAATTTCTATAAATTTTATTTATATAAATTTCTTTATACAAATTTATTTATCCATAATTTATAAAATAAATCGTACTAGATTTATTTAATTAATTAAACCAATTAAATTGGTTTATTCTCCTCTATTTGGCCGGCCACCAAAGTGGGTTTAACACCCTCTTTGGCCGGCCAAAACCAACCCGAACCGCCGCGAATTAAACTCATTTAATTCGCCCAAAAAGCCTTCAAAAGACTTAGCCATTTTTAGCTTCCATTGCACCTCTGACTAACTCAGATTCGACTTATTTCTCTTGATCGGAAAATTCAATTTTCAACTCGTTTTAAATCCCTCGGATTACTCGTAGTGCGTGTGACTAAATAGGCTTTCGATTTATGTTGGCCGTCTATAATCAACAAATTATAGAACGATCATGAGTGGCACCTAGTAGTACATCATGATCCCCAATTAATCGAAAGATCAACGGTTTGACCTCAGAAGAAATTATTCTGAAACCCTTCAGCAGCTCTAATGAATCGTGCCCCATTCCCTTCACCACCTTATACCCACTTGGTTCAGGACACGGTCTATGGTGTCAGTCCCCACTAGGCTGACTACGTCACACCTAGCCCAAGTAATGTCTTATTCGTCCTTTGGATTTCTAATTACTCTCATGTATTTTAGAGACTCTCACTCTAAACATGATATGCTCTGGCCAGAGGCTTTGAGTAACAATCCGACGATAGGCCTGGGTATACATCTCCTCGCAAGGAGTGGTGAATCCTTTGTAGGCTGTTCAAACATCTTCGGGCACTTCGGCTTATACTCGATCATCCTGGGTCCACACCTCCTTGGAGATGCTTGCTTAAGATGTCAAAGTATAAGTCTCCATGACCAAGATGACTTGAACACCGCAAGTCAAAGGAACATCTCACTTAAGCCGCAGTAAGATCTTCATTGACATATCTACATGTAGATTCCCATATGAAGTCTTACAGCTAGTCACTCCAATGAACTAGTTCCCTTAACTAGCATCCATGTTTATCTCCGGACATCCCAATGTCACCAGCCAGTGAGAATCAGCTGATTAGAGAATAACCCATGCTAGTCTCAACAGAATTGATAGTGTCCGTTTTTATCAATTCATCGACTAGGGATATTTTCAATACTTCACATTTGCGCATTTAGAGATAATCACTAGTTGTGATCTCATCACAAATTCTCTTATGCTGTGAGTTGTATTGCGGATATTCAGTAGATGAGTTTAAGATCCCAATCAAATACACAAGCATGTATACTCAAATAGTGAATTATCATTTATTAATATAAATGTTTTACAATCATAAGGCGATTGCCTTAGGACACTTCTCTCATATCACTAACAATTATACTCTATAACTTGCTTAGGTTTTTTCAAAGCTATATTTTTATGATTGGACCACATTTATAGAAGTAAATCACTTTGTTTCCTTTCTCATATCATTTTTACAATTTCCTTGTTGATACACTCTTATTCTATATTTCCTTTCCCCAAATCGCTCATGTTCATCATAATCTTCTCTATGGACTTGGTAACTTTGATGTTTCTTGATGTTACTTTGCCCGAGACGGACAAAAGATTATGTGTGGGGGAGTGGATGCAAGCATTCTATCTTGTATTGAGGGGAAGGTGAAGAATTTGGCAAATGATGCAAAAAAAAATTATGCAGAAAAAAAAGAAAGGAGGCTGTAGGTCCATAGAAAAAATAGAATGAGGCTAATTGAAGCAATTGGGAATCTCACATTCCATATTTTCAAGTTGAAAAGTTTTGAGAGTTTGAATATTGTAGATTGCTGCTATAATTGAAGTACATCTCAGATTTCGCTGCAAACAAAAATAGAAAACGAATAGGGCAGCTGAAAAACAAAAGAAAGAACGAAAAAGAAAAGAAAAAGGGAAGGAAAACATCAAGTGGTAGTAAGTGATGGGTTAGATATTTGAATTTGAAGATGGAAACAAGGAGCTAGTTGAAGATGGAATCGGAAGAAAAAAATTTTCAGGCAGAAGTCAGCTACAGATTCTGCAAACCAACTACTGATTGTCACCTGATCGGTCTCCAGACCGATCAGGGGTATCATCTGATCAGTCACTGGACCGATCAGCCAATGACTGATCGGTTTGGAGACCGATCATAAGACGCTGGCACACCAAATTTAGCCATCAAAGAGTCATGGTTTGCTCCCTACTCCACCATAACTCTGATTTCACTAGAAGATAACATCAAAAGGGTCAAAGTGCATCGGGATACATTTTTGAGTGTCCATGTCTTCCACTTTCTAAACTTTTTCCATATTTTCTTATTTTTGTCATATTTCTTTTCCATGATTTCTTATCATGCTATATTTCTTTTCAATGTTTCTTTTTCATATCATATTTCTTTACTTCCTTTATCATGAATCTTAAGTATCAAGTTCATTGAACTTCCATTTCATTTCTATCATTTCATATTTCTTTAACTTGTTTAAATAAGATTTTGTAGAAGTGGATCCAAATCAAGAATGATGGTGGAGAGTAGATAATAAGCAAGCCTATGGTAGTACAATAACCATGTTGTGTTTGAGAGAGCTCCACTTCATTAAAAATGTGGAACTTAGGAAGAGAGCCACTTTAGAACATCCCTTGCAAGGTTTTTTGTGAAATTCATCTCAATGAGTCATGATGGATGAAGTATGCTAAGTTGTTGATTTAAGGACAAGATACTAGTTCATTGAGCTTAGATTTTTAAGAATTGACAACCCTAAGTAATTTCCCTTCAATTGCTTCTAACTATGATTGAGACTAATCTAGGGGGATACATCTTAGGTTAACTAGTTGGCTTGTGCGAGACACCCAAGAGTAAGTGTGGGGGAGTTGATAACTATCAGTTTGTTAATTATTTTAGGCTCTTAAATCCATGTTTGATCCACATTTCACATGCTTATGTTTGCATTTATATTAGGTTTCATGAATTTCCTCTATTTTGGCTTTTGAATCAATTCTTTCTATATTTGAGATATTTTGGGCTTTAAATTTGAATATCATTTTGTAGGTTTCAACTGACCATGGACCTAGATCAGACTGAGTCAAACTTGAGTCAGAATGAGCTTTGATCAAGGGGATCAAGAGGTGGATCAATGTGAGTCGTCTGATCAAGAAACTGCTAGATCTGAGCCATCCTTCATCTGCTGACCAACTGAGCTTAAGTTAGAGTTAATCTAGACCACAGATCAAGATCTCAAGATTTGGTCCCAATCAGAGGTCATCCAGCTGTTGGATCAAGCTCGAGAAGGTCTGAACCGTCCATTCATAGATCTGAGCAATCTGAGCCATCCGTTGTAGATCTGATCGATCCGAGTTGAGGAGGAGTTGATCAGGACCATTGATCAGGATCTGGAAGGTTTGGGCTTGATTAGAGTAGATCCGACCATTAGATGCACCAAAGATGATCTCAGCCGTCCATTCCTAACTATAATAGCAATTAATCCCTCAGATTTGATGGTCATCGCGTCTTCGCAGCAGTTGCTGTTCTTCCGTGTTCTTCACATTTCTTCATCGTTTTTCATTGTAGTTTTCTTCTGAGGCGTGTGCGACCACATCGGATTCAGTTCTCAACAAGATTTCGGATCATCCAGGTATAATTTCCGATTAAGTTTGCTAATCGATTGTGTTTAAGGAAGTTTCGGAAAGGGTTTTGCCGGAGCTTGTTTTCATTGATCGATTCACTATCGATCGCTGGATTTTTGTCGTCCGGAGCTATCGAAGCAACGGAGAAGGGTTCTCGAAGCTGCCCCGATAGTTTCTGAGGTCAATCGTCATCCAGTCAGTCGATGAGGAGGGGATCGCTGAGTGAATCCAGTTCCTAAACGTTCACTGCGATCGGATAGACACGCCTCTGATCGGTTCCCAGTCCGATCAGAGGAAGTCCAGATCGGTCCAGCGACCGATCAGGAAGATCCAAATGCACCAACCCATTGCAATTTGATCCGGGAGATATATCCTTCATTGGTTTTTGAGCTAAGGGGTTTCATAGCTCATCTTTTGTGTGACGGCAAAGGGATGTTTTGCCGAGAAACGGATTTGATGTTTAATTAGGATAATTTTTAGTTTTAAACATGCACTTCTTTAAGTTGTTCTAGTTGTTACCATTACATTTCAAGCCATGTGCTTAAGCCATGTTTGTTTTCATTTTTTTTATCTGCAATTAATTCTCTTGCAAATTAGTTTTCTGTAATTAATTTCCTGCAATTACTCCTTTAATTTCAATTCAATGGTTGAAGTCGAACTGTTTAGTTCCTTTCAATAGGTTAAGATTAGATCTTGCAATTTTCTATTCATTCCATGATTTAGCTAAACTTATTCTATTTCATACTGTCATTTCCTCTTTTCGCAAAAACCTCCATTTTATTAGAAAACCCAAAACATCAAACGACAAATAACTTGCAAGCTTGAGTTAAACATTCATTCAACTAGTCATTGGAAAAAAATGACCTGAGGCCCCTATTCTACATTTCTATTTTGCTAACAAGGGTTTTCAGTTTTATAAATATCTAAATTTGAGTCTCGCATCGTGACATCTATTTTGGGGACCATCAGTACCGTCGGCTGTCACGAAATTGACTTTTTCTTGGACTTCCAAGGAGAGAGGAACCTGGTGGTATCCCTAATAAGCATCCAACATCGAAATAAAATCGCAGCCAGAGCCACCAACCGATCATTCCGAGGCAAGGGGTAATAGTGTTTAGGGCAGGCTTTATTTAAATCTCTAAAATCAATACAGGCCCGCCATTTACCCCCGGGCTTAGGGGCAAGCACAACATTCACCAACCAGGTCAGGAATTGAACTTCCCTTATGTGTTCGGTCTTCAGTAGCTTGGCGATGTAACGCCCGCCCTTATATCTACTCTCAGGGCGGGGTTACGTACTAGTAATTCATAAAATTTTAACATAACATAAGAACAAAAGTTCAAGGACTAAGGACTGAGCATGCTTGTTTAAAACTATCAAGTTAGTCTATAACATGATAAGTTCACCAGTAATTCAACTCATAACATAATCAAGTATAAGAGACATCCAAGGGTAATCACTATCATGCAATATCAATCCTAATCACTAACACTCATTGTCAAGGAAACATAAACATAAGCATGATAAAGTAGATATAGAAATCCTTCTTTCCCGAGCCACCACCCCACACATCTTCAGCCTCCTGCCTCTTCCTTTAGGTTAAGTGTTCCTTGCCATCATCTGCAGCATAAGACAACACATAACTAGTAAGCACAAATGCTTAGTAAGGATCCTGTCCTACTCGCAAAATCCATACGGAAGAATACAACATGTACACATAATAAATCATAAGCATAAGTTCATCAAAGCACACTAAACATCAAGGTTTCTAAGCATGCAGTATACAATATCTTAAGCATACCCTTCACATATAATAAATGTTTTCAAAGAATGTTTTCAAAACAATTCCATAAAGGTATTACTTAAAAATACATCCATATCATATAGGGCCCAGTTGTGTACCACATGATGCGCGTTCCCTAATGAGTTGGGGTAGCGAGTCACCAATCCCATTAGAGCAGGACCCTTACGTCTTACCGGAGCCATGACCTTAAGTTAACATGCACCCCGGATTTGTTTAACGACCCCCTTACGAGTCGGGTACACAACTTACAAAGTAAAATACTTATCATGTCTTTGCATATATGCTAAGGAGTACTCCAAATTCACTTCTCAAGGGACACACCACTCTTCAAGGGTGTTTCTGATCCCATAGGGACACACCTCACAACATAAGGGTGTTCTTGATCCCATACTTAGTGGAGTATCCTTTCAAGCATTTTATCATACATATCACATGCAATCTCATAAGGGTGCCCCATGGGCTATAAGACATGCTCATACATACATCATAGTTCAACCACTTAAATATACTTTATATATGACAAGATTTGGTCACATAGATCATACTCATATCATAGGAAGTGGTAGCATACTAAAAATTAAGGTTTTCCAATCAAACATTCCATTTAACATCACATGCATATACATATCATCATCCCAATCATAAGCATATCTCCTAGGGTACATTCCATACAAGCATCACATATATATATCATGTATCGTACTAAGCATAGCATACATCAAGGGATACTCAACCTTCACAAACCTAATGGTTCATGCCCTGGGCCGAAAGTCATGCTAGGGGAAGTTAAAGTTTTCCAATCAAACATTCCATTTAAACATCACATGCATATACATATCATCATCCCCAAACATAATCATATCTCATAGGGTAGTTTAACCTTCACAAACCCTAATCTTAGGGTGTTGGCCGAAAGTTATAGGGTAGGGGGAATTAGGGTTTTTGCAATGAAACATTCACACAGACATTTATACAAACACCTTATATACACTATCATACTAAGCATGGATATATTATAGGATAATTCAACCCTCACTAACCCTAGTTCCATGCCTTGGCTGAAACCCATACAAACCCTAAACCCTAGTTTTTTTGTCATCACAAAATGAAGGAACACAACATATGTGTATACTCTAAGTCCCAAGGGGTCTTCTCATGCATCAAGGAGTAACCCAAAGACTCCCCTTTGGAGGTGGCCGAAACCTATACAAGAAAAAAACCCTAGGTTTTGTTCACAACATTTTGAAGGATACAACTTATACATATACCCTATGTTCCAAGGGGTCTTCTCATGCATCAAGGAGTAACCCAAGGCCTTCCCCTAAGGGGGTGGCCGAAACTCACTCAAGGGGAAAATCCCCATTTTCAAAACCAACAAGGAGAAAGAAAATCATACAATAACCATTACACTGCAGGCGAGGGGATACTTACATCCTTTCGCTTGAATTTCTCCTTCTCTTACTCCTTAGGGTACCCTTGGTTGAAGGAGGGTGAGTGTTCTCCTTACTAGCCCTTCTCTAGAACCTTGGCCCTAGTAGAGGGCAAGATAACTTTGGATGGTCTTCTTCCTCCCAATTCCCTAGGGTTAGAACCCTAGGGTGTATTCTTTTCGAAAATTGAAAGGAGAAGGGATGAGTTTTTGGTGGGGAGAGTGAGGAAGAAGAAGAGAAGAAGTTATTCCAACCTCTCCCTCCCTTTTTTATACTATTCTCATGAAGGGACATGTCTCTTCACTTCCCTAGCTTTAACAAGCATGTTTCTTATTCTCTCAACATGAAACATTGCTTGGTTCATTGGTTATGACATGGTTAGTGCAACTAGGAGGTTCAAGGTTCAATCCTTGCTTCCTCCTTTCTACATTTCCTTTTTATCACATTTTGCACTAATCCACATCCAAGCCCATTAAGCCAAGCTCATCATGAAATTTCATAATAATAATAATGTTTCATGAATTCATAATATTTCATATGGGAAAATTTTGGGGTGTTACAGGCGACTTCCTCTCTGATGATCTTGTCCTACTCAGGGGCAAAGTGTGTTCACCTTTGCTTCACCAGCCAGGCTCCCGGGATTACATGTAAACGATGCGTGGAAGAAGCTGGGGGGGACTCCTTTGATCTCGTCAGTAGCCCATGCAAACACGTCCCAGTGGTTCTTCAAGCAGCTGATCAGATGGATCCTCAGTTCGGATGTAAGGTCAGCCACGATCCTTGTGATTCCTATCGCCTGTTGAGGATGAATCTGGACCTCTTTGCTTTCGACCTCCTTACATTCTTCTTTAGGTCCTTCTTCTTCCGAGGGTTGGCAAAGTCGATTTGTAGCGTTTCATGTGTCTTCGGGTTCTCACGGGCTTCTGTCCTGACGTCTTCACTGTAGCACCGCCGAGAAGCTAGCTGGTCGCATTTGACCTCAGCCACTTGTTCACCCACCGGGAACATGATCTTTTGGTGGTAGACTGAGACCACCGCCTGGAATAGGCTGAGCGCTGGACGCCCTAGGATAGCATTGTACAACAATGGGGCATCCACGACCATGAAGGGCGTCCTCTTCGTTCACTCCAGTGTATTATCCCCCAACGACAGAGATAGGGAGACCTTCCCTATCGATTGCACTCTGTATCCGGTGAAGCCGAAGTGCAGGGTGGAGACCGGACGTAGCTCATCCTCGTCAATTTGCGTCTGGTCTAGAGCCGCCTTGTACAGGATATTGACGGAGCTACCTGTATCCATAATGACGCGATTATCCTCGTAATTAGCTACGCGTGTGAGGATTACCAGTGCATCTTCATGGGGAGATTCCACGTCCTCCAGATCATCGGGGCTAAACAAGATAACTAGGCCCTGGCATTTGTCGCTACTGGTCCCAATGGCATAGTTCTCTAGACGACGAGTATGGGCCTTTTCGCCTAATGAGAATCTCCTCTAGTAGGCCCTCCGGAGATCACTCCCATATGCCCTAAGGGTGACCCGCGCACTAGAGCTTTGCCCTTCTTGGGATCTTTTTCGGGGGAAATTGATTGGCGGGGAACTATCTCTCGACTCCTTCCTCTCGAACGTGACCGGGATCGCCGCCCGGCTCTATCATCTCCTGATTGTCATCAACGAGGGGATTGCCATTGATGCCCCGCTTTATTCCACCGTTTGTGAGGCTTGGCATCCGCTCCCTGAGACCCCCTCTTCTTCAAGGCGTAGCACTCCTCCGTAGAGTGCGTTGTACTGCCGTGGAAGTCATAGTACTTATTCAGTGATTCAGGCTCCATGGTGTCGACCGTCTCCACCATCCTCTTCTTACCAGCCAAGTGGTCTTTCCTGGTGCGAGGATCTTTCGCCCGGGCTAGTGCCGGTGGTTCTCTTCTTATGCATCATACCGATATCTGCATAGGGGCTCCCGATGGATCTTTGCTGTGAGCATGTTGCACCTCTTCGACGTTGATGTGCTTGACGGAGCCCCCCAATAAGTTGTCAAAATTGGTCGGCGACTTCTTCACCAGTGATCGAAAGACTGCCTTCGGAGAGTCCCTGCGTGAAGGCACTGATGAGGATCTTCGAAGTAGCGGTTAGTCCATCTTGTGCCACACGATTGAACCACTGGATATAGTCCTTCAACGGTTCTTTCGCCTTCTATTTAAGGGCGAACAAGTTCAACGTCGTCTTCTGGTACCGACGATTGCTAGCAAAGTGATGCAAGAATGCGGTTCTAATCTTCAGGAAGGAGTTTATAGAACCTTGAGGCAGCCTCTGGAACCATCTATGGGCGGCCCCTAACAAGGTGTTCAAGAACACTTGGCACTTCACACCATCTGTGTACTGGTGTAAGAGAGACGCGTTCTCGAATTGCGGATGTCATCCTCTGGATTCGTCTTTCCATCGTAGTAAGCAATTCCTGGACCATGGAATTGCTTGGGCATGGGGTCCTCTACGATATGAGGGGAGAAAGGGGTAGATGGAGCTTTCAGGAGGGCTTTGGATCCCTCGATCTTCCCCAGTCCTTCCTCCTGCTGTAAAGTGTTGGGACCGGGTGCATGTCGACAAGGATACGAGTTCGTAAAATTTAAAATTTTTACGTGCAGCGGAAGAGTTTGCATAAAATAATTTCCTAAATTATTTTAACTTCGTATCTAGCATGCAACCTTATAGTGTATCGACATAATCATGAAATAAAAGTTTGCGGAAAAGTAAACAAATTTACCAAGTACCTCTCGTAACTCGAAGTAAGGGACGAGATCCAACCGTAGCGTCCCTTGGAAGCTCCGCCTCTATTCGCGTCCACGCCGAGTTCTCTTCGGGATGACTTCGCAAAGTCACGAGTTTTGTGCCGACGAGAACTACTAGATTCTCAGAAGACACAACTAAGAATATCAAGAGAGGAGTTAGGAAACTAACCACCAAGAACGGAATCGAATTCCGAGAGAGAGGGAGATGTGATCCGCTTCTTCTTCTTCTTGGTTGGTTTCTTCTTCTCCTTGAAGCTCACGGCAACACCTTGCCTTGGAGGAATTGAGCCGGCCCTAGATGGAGGAAGGGGCGCCGGCCCTAGGACTCCAATGGGCGCCGGCCCTAGGTGGGGAGAAGGGAAGGAGAAGAGGAGTCGCTATCCGCTTCTTCTTCGTCGTGTTCGGGTTCTCCTTCTTCTTCTTGCTCACGCCAACCTCAAAAGGGGAGAGCTTTGTGAGCCGGCCCTAATGCTATAGGGTGGGCGCCGGCCCTAGGCAAGAGAGGGAGAGAGGAGAAGAGATTAAGAGAGAGAGAGAGATCTTAATCAACAATTGATTAGATTAGGAATAAAGGCTTCCCCTTGGTTCCTTATATAGTAGCAACTCCTTTGCTAAGTCTCCCTCTAAACCGAATTAACGAAATTAGTTATAAGAAATTTATCTTATAAATTTTCTTATTAATTATTCCGTTTAAACCGAGTCTTTATTATAAACCAATTTATAATAAAACTAATTCTTTTCTCTCTTTAAATTATGGAATAAATTTTTATAAGAAATTTATAAACTTTCTTATTATGATAAAATCAATTCATAATTGATTTTATAAAATTAAAATAAACCAATTCATGAATTATTTTAACTTCCATAAAAAGAATAAATTTCTACAAATTTATTTATATAAATTTTCTTTATACAAATTTATTTATCCGTAATTTATAAAATAAACCGCGCTAGATTTATTTTATTAATTAAACCAATTAAATTGGTTTAATCTCCCTTTAATGGCCGGCCACCACAAGGAGGGTTAGCACCCCCTTTTGCCGGCCAAACCAACCCGAACCGGTCGCGAATTAAACTCATTTAATTCGCCCAAAAAGCCTTCAAAAGACTTAGCCATTTTTAGCTTCCATTGCGCCTCTGATTAACTCAGATTCGACTCGTTTCTCTTGATCGGAAAATCCAATTTTCAACTCGTTTTAAATCCCTCGGATTACTCGTATTGCGTGTGACTAAATAGGCTTTCGATTTATGTTGGCCGTCTATAATTAACCCATTAATTATAGAACGATCATGAGTGGCACCTAGTAGTACACATCATGATCCCCAATTAATCGAAAGATCAACGGTTTGACCCAGAAGAAATTATTCTGAAACCCTTCAGCAGCTCTAATGAATCGTGCCTCATTCCCTTCACCACCTTATACCCACTTGGTTCAGGACACGGTCTATGGTGTCAGTCCCCACTAGGCTGACTACGTCACACCTAGCCCAAGTAGTGTCTTCCTCGTCCTTTGGATTTCTAATTACTCTCATGTATTTAAGAGACTCGCACTCTTAACATGATATGCTCTGGCCAGAGGCTTTGAGTAACAATCCGACGATAGGCCTGGGTATACATCTCCTCGCAAGGAGTGGTGAATCCTTTGTAGGCTGTTCAAACATCTTCGGGCACTTCGGCTTATACCCGATCATCCTGGGTCCCCACCTCCTTGGAGATGCTTGCTTAAGATGTCAAAGTATAAGTCTCCATGACCAAGATGACTTGAACACCGCAAGTCAAAGGAACATCGCACTTAAGCCGCAGTAAGATCTTCATTGACATATCTACATGTAGATTCCCATATGAAGTCTTACAGCTAGTCACTCCAATGAACTAGTTCCCTTAACTAGCATCCATGTTTATCTCCGGACATCCCAATGTCACCAGCTAGTGAGAATCAGCTGATTAGAGAATAACCCATGCTAGTCTCAACAGAATTGATAGTGTCCGTTTTTATCAATTCATCGACTAGGGATAATTTCAATACTTCACAATTGCACATTAGAGATAATCACTAGTTGTGATCCCATCACAAATTCTCTTATGCTGTGAGTTGTATTGCGGACATTCAGTAGATGAGTTTAAGATCCCAATCAAATACACAAAACATGTATACTCAAATAGTGAATTATCATTTATTAAAATAAATGTTTACAATCATAAGGCGATTGCCTTAGGACACTTCTCTCATATCACTAACAAACTCCCACTTGGCCTAATGCCAATCGCTACGGTATCCAATACCATAGGCTCTAACATGTCCCTCAAACTTGCTTTGAGGCAAGGCCTTAGTTAAAGGATCCGCTATATTCCTTTCAGTGGGAACTCTCTCAATTTGTATGTTATTCCTACTTATAATCTCTCTGATCAGATGATAGCGTCGAAGCACGTGTTTGGATCGCTGATGAGACCTTGGTTCCATTGCTTGTGCAATAGCTCCATTGTTGTCGCAGTAAACCGGCACTGCTTCATCAATGGTTGGAACCTCACCAAGTTTCGAAACAAACTTCTTGATCCAAACTGCTTTGGTGGCAGAATTCGCTACGGTGTCTTGTTTGGAACTCTTCCAACTTACTGCGCCTCCATTCAAAGTAAATACGTATCCAGACTGCGATTTGGAGTCATCATTATCTGTCTGGAAACTGGCATCTGTGTACCCACGTATTATCAAATCTCCTTCTCCATATATTAGTAATACATCCTTAGTTCTTCTTAAGTACTTAAGGATTGTCTTAACAGCCGCCCAATGATCCATTCCCGGATCAGATTGGTATCTGCTCGTGACGCTCAGAGCATACGATACATCGGGCCTAGTACATAACATAGCATACATGATAGATCCTATTGCGGATGCATAGGGAATCTTATTCATGCTAATCCTCTCGTCTTCTGTGCGCGGACACATAGACTTCGAAAGGTCGATCCCATGCCTGATGGGAAGGTAACCTTTCTTGGATTCCGACATGCTAAACCTTTTTAGCACTCGGTCTATATATGTAGACTGCGAAAGACCAAGCAACCGTTTTGATCTATCTCTATAGATTCTAATCCCAAGGATATAGGTTGCTTCTCCCAGGTCTTTCATGGAGAAAGTTTTGGACAACCAAATCTTAACTGTCTGTAAAACTGATATATCGTTTCCTATAAGTAAGATGTCATCGACATATAATACTAGGAATACGACTGCACTCCCACTAACCTTCTTGTACACACAAGGTTCGTCAGGATTTTGTGAGAAATCAAACTCTTTGATTGTCTCATCAAAACGGATGTTCCAGCTCCTAGATGCTTGCTTTAGTCCATATATGGATCGTCGAAGCTTGCATACCTTGGTTTTATCAACCGATGTGAAACCTTCAGGTTGTATCATGTATACATCCTCAAGTAGGTTTCCATTAAGGAAAGCTGTTTTCACATCCATTTGCCATATCTCATAATCATAATGAGCTGCTATGGCTAGGAGCATCCGAATGGATTTAAGCATAGCTACTGGCGAATAGGTTTCGTCATAATCAATCCTTGTTTTTGACGATATCCTTTTGCCACTAATCTAGCCTTAAAGGTAACAACATTACCTTCCATGTCGGTTTTCTTCTTGAAAACCCACTTGCACCCTATGGGCTTAATCCCTTCAGGTGGGTTAACCAAGTCCCATACTTGATTTTCATACATGGAATCCATTTCCGACTTCATGGCCTCAATCCATTTGTCCCTTTCTGAATTCTTCAGAACATCTTCATAACTGATAGGTTCGTCATCGCCAATGAGCAACACGTCGTTCGATTCACTTACGAGAAATCCGTATCTCTCTGGAATGTTGCGTGTCCTATCAGACTACGAAGAGGAGGTGTAGTTTAGGTTCAACTGATAGCTCATCACTATGAATTATCGGTTGTGGGCCTAGACTAGGTGTCTCTGTGATGTCTATTGGAGTTTCTTGAACTTCATCAAGTTCAATCCCACTCCCACTGTTTTCTTGCAAAAGAAACTCTTTCTCTAGAAATACAGCATGCCTTGAAACAAACACCTTTTGTTCCAAGGGATGATAGAATTGGTAACCCTTCGTTTCCTTAGGGTATCCAATAAATAGACATTTATCAGACTTAGCATCCAATTTGTCTGATACAACCCGCTTCACATAAGCAGGACAACCCCATATCTTAAGGTGAGTTAAGTGAGGTTTCTTACTATTCCAAATCTCATATGGAGTAGTAGAGACTACCTTGGTCGGGACTCTGTTTAGCAAGTAAACAGCTGTCTTAAGTGCATAGCCCCAAAAGGATTTTGGAAGAGTTGCATGATTCATCATAGACCTAACCATGTCCATCAAGGTTTGGTTGCGCCTCTCAGATACACCATTATGCTGTGGTGTATACGGCGGAGTCCATTGGGACAATATCCCATTGTCCCTTAGATAATCTTGAAACTCTTGACTTAAGTATTCACCATCTCGATTGGATCGAAGTATCTTAATACTTTTGCCAAGCTGTTTCTCTACTTCATTTCTGAACTCTTTGAATTTCTCAAAGGCTTCAGATTTGTGTTTCATCAAGAACACATACCCGAATCGTGAGTGATCATCGATGAAGGTGATGAAGTAGCTATAGCCTCCTTGTGAAAGAGTTGACATTGGTCCACATACATCGGTATGTATTAGACCAAGCAATTCTCCCACTGGATTACCTTTTCCGGGAAAGGGTAATTTGGTCATCTTGCCTTTTAAGCACGATTCACATGTATCAAATGAACCGGGTTCAAATGATTCCAAAATTCCACATCGGTGTAATTCGGTCATGCGTTTCTTACTTATATGGCCAAGACGACAGTGCCAAGTGTAGGAGTCTATTCGATTATCTATTCGAGCACATTTGTTGCTTACTTCGATATTGAAAACGTCACTGGATAAATCTAACGTGTAGATGCCATTGCACAAAGTTCCATTCCCATAAAGAACGCCATTTAAAGTTATGTAACAACAATTGTTACTGAAAGTTAAATGATAACCCTTTTCATTCAAACATGAAATAGATACAATGTTCTTTATCAACGAAGGAATGAAATAGCAATTATCCAATTCTAAGACACGTCCAGTGGGGAGCTTTAGCAAATATGTTCCGATGGCAACAGCAGCAATCTTTGCTCCGTTTCCAACTCGCAAATTCGCTTCTCCTTTGACGAGTCTTCTTCTATTCCTTAGCCCTTGTATGTCATTACATATATGTGAGCTACACCCAGTATCAAGTACC
>JAGFNQ010000923.1:32366-109927 GCA_024364735.1 Boesenbergia rotunda
TTGACCTCTGACTCCAACTATATTATTCATAAACTAATTCCATGGTTTGAACATGTTAAGGTTCAAGTCGGGCATGGATGTGTCCATCAACCCAAGCGAGAAACAAAACTCCGACTCTAACCATATTAATGGAAGGTGTTGGCCTTAATATTTTGTAAGGGGTTTTGGTCTCATCTTTTCTAAGCACATTCATGACATGTGTCATGACTAACGATTTCCTTAATAAAGTATGTATGTGACTTAATTTATCAAGTCTCATGAATTGAATTAGGAACCGGATTTCCTTAATTCTAATTTCACACTTTATTAAAGGAATTGCTTTGGGAAATAATTTCCTAAATTGTCATAATTAATTTCGGAAATAATATGTTCAAGACTTTGATTTCTCTAAATCAAATCTTATTAAATTAAGAGACAAATCCCTTAATTCAACCACATATTATTTTCATGAAAATCTCATTTAAGAAAACTCTATAGGAAACCATTTTCCTAATTAATTTTGGAGACAACAATATGTAAGAGCATCACCTCTTAAAACATATTTTATTCATGGATTGATTAATTACAACAAATCGTTTTCTAAGGGTGGCTCCCCGAGGCTCAGATACCCAAAGAAAAGTAAAGTGTTGTAAATCCAATTGGACGGCTCCCCGAGGCTCAATCCAAATCAAACATGACAATTTCAATTAAAATTGGGAAATTAAATTACAACATCTAACTTTAAATTGGACGGCTCCCCTAGGCTCAATCCAAAATAAAGAATTTGTTGTCAATTTAAAAACCAATTCAAATTTAATTGTCAATTAACTGTCCATGAATTTGTCTAGACTTTCTTAAAAGAAAGTGCCCAAAATTACGAGATTTCGAAAATAGGTTTTCAGAATAATTGTAAGTTTCTGGTACAAAGAAAACTTACATATTTCCAAAGTTGGAAAATTTCTAAAATAGAAAAATTTCCAAAATTGGAAAGTTTCCAAAGATGGGGAATTTTCACAATTATTATAAAAATTTAGAAACTAGAAAATTTCAAACGTTTGCGAAATTTCATGACGATTTCCAAACTTTGAAATTCCTAATTCTAAAATTTATTATAATTTGAAAGTTTCCATAATTGGAAAAATTTTCCGAAATTGAGATCATGACAAAGTTTTTCACAAAACAATTATATGATTAAGTCGAACACTAACCGGCTCTGATACCACTGTTGGGACTGGGTGCATGTCGACAAGGATACGAGTTCGTAAAATTTAAAATTTTTACGTGCAGCGGAAGAGTTTGCATAAAATAATTTCCTAAATTATTTTAACTTCGTATCTAGCATGCAACCTTATAGTGTATCGACATAATCATGAAATAAAAGTTTGCGGAAAAGTAAACAAATTTACCAAGTACCTCTCGTAACTCGAAGTAAGGGACGAGATCCAACCGTAGCGTCCCTTGGAAGCTCCGCCTCTATTCGCGTCCACGCCGAGTTCTCTTCGGGATGACTTCGCAAAGTCACGAGTTTTGTGCCGACGAGAACTACTAGATTCTCAGAAGACACAACTAAGAATATCAAGAGAGGAGTTAGGAAACTAACCACCAAGAACGGAATCGAATTCCGAGAGAGAGGGAGATGTGATCCGCTTCTTCTTCTTCTTGGTTGGTTTCTTCTTCTCCTTGAAGCTCACGGCAACACCTTGCTTGGAGGAATTGAGCCGGCCCTAGATGGAGGAAGGGGCGCCGGCCCTAGGACTCCAATGGGCGCCGGCCCTAGGTGGGGAGAAGGGAAGGAGAAGAGGAGTCGCTATCCGCTTCTTCTTCGTCGTGTTCGGGTTCTCCTTCTTCTTCTTGCTCACGCCAACCTCAAAAGGGGAGAGCTTTGTGAGCCGGCCCTAATGCTATAGGGTGGGCGCCGGCCCTAGGCAAGAGAGGGAGAGAGGAGAAGAGATTAAGAGAGAGAGAGAGATCTTAATCAACAATTGATTAGATTAGGAATAAAGGCTTCCCCTTGGTTCCTTATATAGTAGCAACTCCTTTGCTAAGTCTCCCTCTAAACCGAATTAACGGAATTAGTTATAAGAAATTTATCTTATAAATTTTCTTATTAATTATTCCGTTTAAACCGAGTCTTTATTATAAACCAATTTATAATAAAACTAATTCTTTTCTCTCTTTAAATTATGGAATAAATTTTTATAAGAAATTTATAAACTTTCTTATTATGATAAAATCAATTCATAATTGATTTTATAAAATTAAAATAAACCAATTCATGAATTATTTTAACTTCCATAAAAAGAATAAATTTCTACAAATTTATTTATATAAATTTTCTTTATACAAATTTATTTATCCGTAATTTATAAAATAAACCGCGCTAGATTTATTTTATTAATTAAACCAATTAAATTGGTTTAATCTCCCTTTAATGGCCGGCCACCACAAGGAGGGTTAGCACCCCCTTTTGCCGGCCAAACCAACCCGAACCGGTCGCGAATTAAACTCATTTAATTCGCCCAAAAAGCCTTCAAAAGACTTAGCCATTTTTAGCTTCCATTGCGCCTCTGATTAACTCAGATTCGACTCGTTTCTCTTGATCGGAAAATCCAATTTTCAACTCGTTTTAAATCCCTCGGATTACTCGTATTGCGTGTGACTAAATAGGCTTTCGATTTATGTTGGCCGTCTATAATTAACCCATTAATTATAGAACGATCATGTGTGGCACCTAGTAGTACATCATGATCCCCAATTAATCGAAAGATCAACGGTTTGACCCCAGAAGAAATTATTCTGAAACCCTTCAGCAGCTCTAATGAATCGTGCCTCATTCCCTTCACCACCTTATACCCACTTGGTTCAGGACACGGTCTATGGTGTCAGTCCCCACTAGGCTGACTACGTCACACCTAGCCCAAGTAGTGTCTTCCTCGTCCTTTGGATTTCTAATTACTCTCATGTATTTAAGAGACTCGCACTCTTAACATGATATGCTCTGGCCAGAGGCTTTGAGTAACAATCCGACGATAGGCCTGGGTATACATCTCCTCGCAAGGAGTGGTGAATCCTTTGTAGGCTGTTCAAACATCTTCGGGCACTTCGGCTTATACCCGATCATCCTGGGTCCCCACCTCCTTGGAGATGCTTGCTTAAGATGTCAAAGTATAAGTCTCCATGACCAAGATGACTTGAACACCGCAAGTCAAAGGAACATCGCACTTAAGCCGCAGTAAGATCTTCATTGACATATCTACATGTAGATTCCCATATGAAGTCTTACAGCTAGTCACTCCAATGAACTAGTTCCCTTAACTAGCATCCATGTTTATCTCCGGACATCCCAATGTCACCAGCTAGTGAGAATCAGCTGATTAGAGAATAACCCATGCTAGTCTCAACAGAATTGATAGTGTCCGTTTTTATCAATTCATCGACTAGGGATAATTTCAATACTTCACAATTGCACATTAGAGATAATCACTAGTTGTGATCCCATCACAAATTCTCTTATGCTGTGAGTTGTATTGCGGACATTCAGTAGATGAGTTTAAGATCCCAATCAAATACACAAAACATGTATACTCAAATAGTGAATTATCATTTATTAAAATAAATGTTTACAATCATAAGGCGATTGCCTTAGGACACTTCTCTCATATCACTAACATAAAGCACTGGAGGCGACGGAGTGTGCTTTCTCTAGGTCTCCAAAGGAATCTCACCGGGGCGCTGGTACTGTCATTGCCGGTCCCACTAGGGGCGAGACGAATCTTCAGGTTCGGTGGTGCGAGGTAACCATTCTTAGAATTTTGCCTTGCACCAAAGCCACTTGTCGTGAGACGGCTTGCTCGATTTGGTGTTGTTCCAGCTCTCTTTGACGGCATTACTGACTAGGCGATCCAACTCCTCTCTCGTCAGGATGATGGGTTGCCCCTCTGGGTCAGCCATCACGACACTCCTTCTGGTGCTTTGATTGAGTTTCTCATAGATGGTGCCAAACTTGTTCTGGATGGAATGACGTGGATGACGAGTTACCCAAGCAAAGGCCACGAGGATAGTGATGTGGAGAAGGTGATCGTGCCCTGTGAGATTAACATGAGCATAAATGGGGACACACCGAAAGGTTTTTTGGCGGAGCCCACTCCGACGCTCAAGTCAGGAATCTAAATTCTCTTAGGAGGACAATGAGGAATAAGAATTTGGTTAAGTTCAGAAAGCTTACCTCCATACCTGGATCCCGAAGCACCTTATATACCTGAGGTTTTGGTCACACGTGTCCCTACGTTCTCCTCCACGTTTCCTAATCATTGATATCTTTTGGTAACGACTGCTGCGATCATTAAGACCTTAATTGTTGCGTATTGCGGACAATAATTATCTGATGACCTTCCTGTTCTGGAAAGAGGAACGACTACTTGAAGTCGGGTTGTCTCATGCATGAATCTTTGGGCTCCACTCTCCTGAGTCGGTCTCGGGGTCTCCTCTCCTATGTTGACCTCGGGCCCTTTACTTATTTTGCCGAGAGGGTCTCGGGGGCTTGACACCCGAGCTGCCCTCAGGGGCTCTTATCTTTTCTCCCGAGGTAGTCTCAGGAGTCCGACCCCCGGTCTGACCTCAGGGGCCTTTGCTTGTTCTCTCGAGGTAGTGTTGGTTTGGCCTCCGAGCTCCGACCTGGCGGGCTCTACCACGTAGCTTCCCTGTGCCACGTGTCCACCCCGGGATGCTCATCCCTATCAGACAATATCATGTTTGAAAATACTTACTTACCTTTGATTTTTTTTTTTGAAATATGTCCTTTTAAGTTCCTTTTATAAACTAATTTTTAAAAGCTAGTTTTTTGAAAAATGCTTAAGTTGTCTTATAATCAATTTTAAGATATGCTTTGGAAAACTATTTTGATATATTTAGAAAATGATTGTTTAAGGTGCTTAAGTTAGTTTAGAAAACTCATTTTAAAGTTATTTTTCAATGACAATCTTCTGTTAAATATTTTGATTAGAAACTATTTTACCTTAAAAATACTTGTCTTTCTAATATTTTTGAAAAATGATCATTCAAAGTATAATATTATTCTCATTGAAAAATAAAACATTATATTATTTAGAAAATAATTTTTAATTTTCAATAATACATGTGTTTTGAAAAAGTGTTTTCATAGTAGTCTTTGAGAAAATAATAAATTTGAAACTTTTGGACACTTAGACCACTTTTACCAAACTTGACTTAAAAATAATTTTCTTTAAAATATTCTTTTTAAAACTATTTTTTTCTAAATATTGCCAATTATTTTGTCTTTACCCTCATTCTTTAAATGTTGTCCAAGTTTTGAATAATTATATTTTAGAACTAAATTTTCATAAGTCTCCCCTTGATACAATTGTTAGTCTTAGTCTTTTTTTTTATTATTTTTACTCTCTTAGATGATGCTTCTATTTGATTATTATCAATATTTTTTTGATGAATGACAAAGGGGGAGAGTAGGGGTAAAAGACTAGAAAAATATCATGTTCATTTGTTTTAATTATGTTGAAAAGTTATCCGCTTAGCATTACTTCTAGTATGCTATCTATTTTTTTCCTAACATTAACCTGGGTTGTCATTGTATTAAATGTAACGCCCGCTTTCTTCTTTTTTTTCATAAAGCGGCGTTACGCTAACCATACATGAACATATAACACATCTTAATGCAGCGGAATCATAAATTCTTTTACGCATGCTTTTAACCATGCAACTAATGCTTAAATCATATACACATATCTAGCATCATGATATCAACTTTCCATAACACATTCATAAGCATTCATAAGCATTTCAGGTAACTTATAACCAGCATGCATAGCATCATGATGTTTACTTTCCATAACTTATTCATCATAACCAGCATGTATAGCATCATGATGTTTACTTTCCATAACTTATTCATCATATCATTCAGGTAGCAAGTAGTTTATCCATAACTTCACAAGTAGTGGGTTGTTTCTTAGGCATAGCTATTAGTAGTTGAGCATAACCCAAAATACGTATTGTAACATAACAAAACATGCAATCATTGAAATGAGAGAGACTCTCGGCCATGTCACTACCACACACACATGGTCTTGCCTCTCCTGCTGCTTCCTTGGAAATCTCTTGCTTAATCTGTGGTATAAGAAAATAAAACTATAAGCACGGAGGCTCAGTAAGACCCTTTTCCTACTCACAAAATCCATACGTCGTATAAACATGAACATATTACTTCTTATCGTGAACGTCTACACAATCATGGCATCATCATTTTAGCATGAGTATAAATGAAATCATGGCATCAGAATTTAACATGGATATAGATATCATCCTGGCATCATAGTCTAGCATAAACATCAATAAAGTCATGACATTATAATTTGGCATGTACATAAATAAAATCATGGCATTATAATTTGACATGAACATAAATAAAATCATGGCATTATAATTCGGCATGAACATAAATAAAATCGTGACATTATAATTTGGCATGAACATAATTAAAATCATGGCATTATAATTTAGCATGAATATAAATAAAATCATGGCATCCTAAATTAGCATAAACTTAAATGAGATCATGGAATCATAAATTAACATGAACATCAATAAAATCATTTGCATAAACATACTTGGCATTATCATATTTTTGCCTAACATACTTCGCATAAACATACCTTGCATAAACTTACTTTGCAATACCATACTTAACATAAACATAATGCATAACATAGATGGATGCATGTGGAAAATGCATATATCATAAGGATGCTTAATCTTTAAAATCATACTTTTAAATACTTTAACATAATCATAACATTCATTGGGCCCTGGCTTGTACCACATTCATACATTATATGCGTGCATCCCTAAGTAAATACGAGGTAGCTAATCTCGACCTGCTAGGGTAAGGACAGCTTCATCGGTAGTCCTGAACCGTAAGGACAGCTTCATCAGTAGTCCCGAACCATGGACAGCTTCATCGGTAGTCCAGAACCGTGGACCTTACTTAGGTCCGGTACAAGCCCATTCATAAAATAAAATACTTTCACATGCTTCTTCATTCATAATCATTCATAGCATATTCATTCATTCATCATACTTAACATCATCGTTATGCCCTGAAGGCATGAACCTTAACTTCATTCTTCATTTTCATTCCATATCATCATTATGCCTCGAAGGCATGAACTTTAACTTCATTCATCATTTTCATTCTTAACATGACATATGTGGCATACATACAAATCATTCATAAATCATGGCATACATACATATCCTTCATACATCATGGCATACCTACATCTCATTCATAAACCATGGCATACCTACATATCATTTATAAAACATGGCATACATGCATATTATTCATAAAACATGGCATACATACGTATCATTCATAAATCATGGCACATGTCCAAACATTTATGAGTTATCACCACAAGTGACCTAACATATAATTCATGACATATAAACTAAGGGCTTGGTTAACATAGAAATTCTTCCATCATACTTAAACATACATCTTAGTCACCTATAAACAAGCATCATTGTAGTTTTAACCCAACCCTAGCCCTAGGTTATGTCCTTGGCCGAAAGCCCCAAGGAGCCCTAGGTCCATAAAAACTTCATATAAATTCCCAAACAACGTCTCATACATACATACTAGGCCATAGGAAACATTTGATTCCATACTTAAGGCCAACCCTAATCCTTTAACCCTAGTTCTTGCTCTTGGCCGAAACTTTAAGGGTCCCTAAAGTTCATGAAAAATTCTTATAAGACACAATTTCTACCCATCATGCCATAGGAAACCAAAACTTATATGTTGAATGGTTAGATCAAGGCCCAACCATGGGGTAAGGTTCTTGGCCGAAATTCATTAGGCCTTATAATCATGTAAAATTTCATGTAAATCACCACTAACATCACTTACATCATAATAAATCATAAGAACCATCATTTGAGAGTTAGAAACTAAACCTAGCCATGGAACATTCATGTGACCGAAACCCTAACTTCTTCTTCATGGATTTTCATCTTAGATCTTAAATAAAAACTTAGATCATATCCATATCAAGGAAAAGCCATTACACCACAGGTGAGGGGGGGTCTTACCCTTGTTGATTTGGTTTCTAGACCTTAGGTAGAGAAGATGGGGAAGACCTTGTTGCTCCTTGATCACCCTTAGCCCTTGAACTCTTGTAGATAGCTCTTAATCTTGAGGAATGAAGCCTTCTTGTGAAGTTTTTCCAAAGGGAAACCCTTCCTATGAGTTTCGGCTAGAAGGAGAAATGAGGAGGAAGGAAAGTGACTTAGTGGAGAAGGAAAGGAAATGTAACTCCCATTCCTTTATATCACATTAAGGAGGGCAAATGAAGAGTCATGGTGCTTCTTCTCTTGGTGACTCTTCATTTTCCTTTAGCCTTAACATAATTCCACTTCATTCCCTCATAGCATTCCCTTGCTAGGTGAATTGGTTAAAGTATACATGGTTGTACAAGGGGTCCAAGGTTCAATCCTTGGCCCATGCTCATTATTTTTATTTTCTTTTTATTTTATTTTTCTTTATTTCTGAAAATTCCCTAAAACTCACCCATAATTATGCTAAAATTTCTAATTATAATTCTTTTATATTTATTTTAAATTCTACCTAATTAAACCCATTTTTGGAGCCCATATGAGGCCCATTAGTACTTAGTTTCTCAAATTAAATGAGAAAATCATAGGTTTCTAGGTTAAAATTTGCGTTAATATTTCTAGGTCCCTTGAAAAATTATCTAGACATGCTTAATATTTTAAAGAAATATTAAGAAAATTTACCGGGTCGTTACATTAAAAAGGGAAAGATTGTTAGTGCAATTTGCACTAATGGTCAAATTCAGGTTTTGGTGGATGACAAATAGGTTTATGTTTGGTTTGTGGTTATTTAACCTTGCTACCGAGTGTGCAGGATTGAAAAGCTTAGAACCAGACACCATGCTAATGTCTAGGGTGGTGATGTCCAGGCAAAAATTCTAAGGTGATGGAGTCTTGGCAAAAGTCTAGTTGGGTTTGAGGGGTTGACTATTGGTTGAAGTCTAAAGTCCAATGTGATGGAGTCTTGGCAAAAGTCTAGTAGGGTCCATGGGGCAAACAACTGGTTGATGTCCAAGTTGGTGGAGACTTGACAAAAGACCTGGTGGATTAAGGAGCTAAGTATATCTGCATAAGGTAAGTGAGGTAAGTGACTGGAGGTGCGAATTCTGGTGAGAATGAGTCCCAGATGGAATCGTAGGCGCGGTCCAGCTTAGAGCCATTTTGGAGTTCTAAGCTGAACAAAAGTCCTGGTCGGGGATCGGACAATGAAGACTTGGAAAGTAAAGCTGAACATGAAGACTTGGTTCTGGGGACCAAGCAGATGACTTTGCCGAGCAGGGATCATGAACAAGAGTCAAGACGGGACAAGGTCGAATATCGTCGAGTTCCAGATTCTCGGAGGCCGAGAAAAAGTCCAACCGGAGGTCCCGGTTGGCAAATGATAACTTCTCCAGAGAGGAGTAAGCGAGGATGTGTTCCCCGGGAAAGGGAACAGTAGGCGTCGGTTCGACCTAGAATTTCATTTGAAATCCAAAGTCATAACTAAATAGCTCTAGCTGTCAATCATTAAGGCATAGGATTATTTGTTTTGTCTTGAGTTTGTTTGTCTTGCAGGAACCAGAGTTGGAGGCAAGATAGGAGAGCAAATGCAAGAAAACAATAACCTGGGAAAAGGCTCCTAGGCTCCTGAATAGCTCCCAGGCACCTGAATAGCTCCTAGGTGCCTAGGATGCAAGACTTATCTCTACGCCGAGTATGCCAGTTTAGATCAAGTTTTGACCGCAATGAGAGTGCCTAAAAGGCCATTCAGGCGCCTAAGTAAGTACTATAAAAAGGGGTCGAGTGTAGCAGTTTAGGATCATTCATTCTCAAATCCGCTTACTCATTCTGTGCAAAGGAAAAGTGTTGAGATGAAGCTCTTTGACCAAGGGCAAAGGTTGCACCTTTCGGAGTTCCAGATTGGTTGGGATCATCATCTTCTGTTTGGTTTGCATTGAGTTATAATTTGTAATTCTTTATCATTATTTTGCTTGTACTCTCAACTGTAAGATGGGTTTCTCCGCCTCCAAAAATTTCGAAAAGGAGAACACTAGTGGACGGGTGCTACCCGTAATTCGGCCTTAGATGTACTGACCCTGGGGTTGGGAACCAAGTAAATCCCGCGTGTTCTTGTTGCTTGTACTTTTATTATTCCGCTACTACTAACAACTCGTAAGACTTGTACGTCACCACCGGTAGCAACGAAGGTATCAATGCCAAGAGTTCGGAGGGACAAGAATCATATCATATTCTTCAAGTGCCAATAGCAGGGACACTACAAGAACTAGTGTCTAGATTGGAGGATCAGCAAGTCAACAATGCCAGGAAATGCGATGACGGTAAAGGAGGTACAAAAATTTAATTTCCGTAATAATATTTTTTAAATTCCTGCATAGTTGCATAATCTTTTTTGTAATTTAGATAATAATGTTAAATTTTCTAATAAATTATATTTTCTATATAAAAAAATTAATGTATTGCATGATAAATTAGCTAGTAATGGACCCAAATCAAATATTAATAATATTAAAATATTAAATATTAACTCCTTAATTTTTAATATTAATGTTGTAATCTTAGAAATTAATTCTAACATTTTTTTCAGACAATCCTAATAATACTAAAGATAATTATAATGATTCTGAAGATAATTTCATGATTTTGAAGATAATTCACATGCTTTAATTAATAATACTGAAAATAATATTAATATTAGTGAAGATAATTTTATTAATACTGAAGATAATATTAATAATTCTAATGATAATGCTCAACCATTAATTAATATTTTCGAAAATAATAATAAAAAATTAATTAATAATTCTAAAAAAAAAATTTAATGATGTTGAAAATTATTATGAAACCTTAATTAATGATTCTACTAATTTTGAATATAATAATATAACTTTAATTAGTAATTCTGAAAATTATTCTAATTATTTTGAAGATAGTGATACAACTTTTATTAATTCTGAATATAACTCTGAAGATGAAGATGATTCTGAAGATGAAAATGAATTTACTAAAATTGAATCTATAATTAAAAAGTCTTACAAGAATTCAAATAAAATAGAAGTATTAAATAAAATTAAAAACTTAAAAAGAAAGAAATATTAGATGAATTAAAATTATTTGAATTAATGGAAATGATGCAATTAGATCCAAAATTATTATTTAACTCTTAAAAACTTAAATATTAATTAATCCAAATCTTAAATCTTAATTCAAATCTTAAAAACTTAAATCTTAGTTAATCCAAAACTTAAATCTTAATTCAAATCTTAAAAACTTAAATCTCAATTAATCACAAATCTTAAAACTTCAATCTTAATTAATCAAAATCTTAAATCTTAATTAAATCTTAATTAATCACAAATCTAATAAAACTTAAATTAACAATTCAACTTTAATTAGAAACTCAATCTTTAATTCAAAATTCAAATGCATTAACTAAATTTAAATTAATTACCCTCAATTACGAAACAAAATAAAATTCTACCTAACTAGAGCAATCAACTTAATAATAATAAATATGTCAAAGTAGGTTGACATATTCACGGGTTCACACTTTCTGTATCAAATAGAGAATTTGATACTTTACTAGAAATCAAATTACATTGCTTCGACTTGATTGACACATGCATAACTGCCATGCTCATGCATCTATTTATGTTTTTCTTTTATATATCTGTCATATCATTCATGCTAGTTTATTTCTTACTTAATATAGAATGGCTAGATAGGAATTGTTGGGTTTCGGTTGTTTGAGCATGGGAATCCTCTCCATGTCGCTGAATTAAAATTTCATTAATTGAAACAAATCCGGATGGAGAACAATTACCCAAGCAACCGACTCATTATCATACTAACCGATTCGAGTGACCGCTTGAACAAACTAGATGTTCAAGCAATCTAACCCGTCTAACCAATTAGCCGCGAAATAGACGATGAATGGATCAATAGTTTTCATGTTTACCATCGGGGTCCATGTTAAATATCAACATACAATAATAAGATAAAGTGAAAGGAACCAAAACAAGAAGTTATACCTCTTGTTTACCTTGCGATCATCTATTGTATGACCCAACCTCTTATTGGGCGTCGTGTGGGCGATGATCCGCAAGAAACGAAGTCACCAAGGCATCATCTCCTTCTTCTTCCTTGCATCGAAACCCTAAAGGGTCTCCTTCTTCTTCCCTTGTTCTTGCCGGAACCCTAATGGACTCCTTGGTTGCCACCGACCAAAAGAAAGGAAGGAAACTTCCTTCTTTTGCTTGCGTCGGCTCCAAGAGATGAAAAGGAAGATGATGAAGAAGAGAAAAAGCTCTTCTTCCTCACAAAACCACAGTCGAAAAGCCTCCCTACTCTTCTCTTTATCCCCGCCGGCCATAGAAGCAAGGAAACTCTTTCTCCTTGCCATCAGCACCTCTCCAACCTACTAGGTGCCACACACATCTTAAGGAAGAAGAGAACAAGGAGAAGAAGAGAAGTAGGAAATCCTTTCTTCCCTCTTCCAAGCTTGTCGTGAGCCCCTTCCTTCCTATGCCGCTGGCGCGTCTTGCCCTAGGAGAGAGATGAGGAGGGGAGAGAACCAAGAGAGAGGTTTTTAGGGTTAATTGGATGGTATGCCTTGGTCTCATGACACATGAGGTATTTATAGGCTACAATAGGGACAATGAGGAGGAGTTGGGTCTTGGTCACCTAATGGATCAAAGTCCAATCTATTAATGATCATCCAATCCACTAAAGGATCATCATTGAACTACCTCACCAACCCTCATAAATAAATATGGGCTCCACATATTATGTCTACAAAATCTCCCCATGTTTAAGATCTCGAATGTCCATTAATTAATTAAATTACTGATAATTTAATTAATAAATATCTAACTCCATGAGTAATACCACTCAACCTTATCATCATGTAGGACCAAGTCCACCTGCAAGATTTCCATGATGAACTTTATGAGCTCCTCAAGGGGACATCATTAACCTGACGCATCAGGACATTGTTTCCTTCTACAATCAACGACACACAATATTAATAATATTATTTTTTAATTTACTAGGCCTATCGATTTAACCAATAAATCTCGCCCATTGGTAAATCAAAGAAATAGATATTAAGTACATGTGTCAGTTATTATATCGGGATTAAGAGCATGTACATTATAATATCTAAGGTCTGATTCAATTATATAGTCAGTATAAATTGAATCACCTCTATATCGGTCTTGCTCAATACACACAGTGTACTAGTGTAATTCTATGGTCAAGATAAACTAATACCAAATTACACTACAACCATGCCAATGGTTTGTCCAAAATCATCTAGGTTGTGAGCCTCTACTTTTACTCTACAAGAGACTGATAACATGATCTCCTGTGTGACACCACACACCATGTTATCTACAATATAAAGTATTAGACAATAACATGTATATATCAAATATAAAATGTAAACAATGATAATGTGATTCTCATTCCAAGTATAGATGTTCATACAAAAGCAAGGCTTTTAGTATGCATCCTAACAGGAATAAGATTGGTTGACATTTGCCTAACATAGTAGCAGGGTGGGGCGAGATGATAGTACATTATGAAAGCTTGGTCTAGGAAGTCAGGAAGGGTAAGGAGTACCCGACTTGGTCGACCTCGGTAAGTGGAACTAGCCGAAGCTACTGTTGATGCAGTCTGACCTGATTGTTGTTTTGGTGTTGACACCGATTTAAGTTTAGGTGAGTAAGATAAGTTCGGCTTATGTTCTTGTCGTGGACTGGGTACGAATCTCGGTGAGTGAAGCCGAGGGACAGAAACCTCGGTGAGTGAAGCGGGGTCCTGGTGAGTGAAGCCGGGTGACAGAAACGCCGATGAGTGAAGCCGGGTCCTGGTGAGTGATGCTGGGTGACGGAAACCCGGTGAGTGAAGCCAGGTCCTGGTGAGTGATGTTGGGTGACGAAAACCCCAGTGAGTGAAGCCGGGTCTTGGTGAGTGAAGCTGGGTGACGAAAACTCCGGTGAGTGAAGCCGGGTCCTAGCGAGTGAAGTTAGGTGATGGAAACCCCGGTGAGTGAAGCCAGGTCCTAACGAGGGAAGCTAGGTTGAACAAAGTCTCGGTGAGTGAAGCCAGGTCCTAGCGAGGGAAGCTAGGTTGAACAAAGTCCCGGTGAGTGAAGCTGGGCACAAAGTCTTGGTCCGGGGGACTGAGCTTTGAGTGTACTGGTCGGAGAGGGCACGTGAGCTCTTTCTCCGGGACTAGAATGAGTCAAAGAAGGCTAGGGAGCCTGTTCTCTGGACTTAGGGTCAAAATGGTCGGAGCTGGATCGGTCTGGAGTCCGATTAGGGAGTTGGCACTAACTCCTGCAATTATGGATCGGTCTGCAGTCTGATCAGGGAGTTGGCACTAACTCCTGTGGTTGTGGATTGGTCTGGTGACCGTTCCAGGGAGTCTAATCGTTCTGGTGAACGATCATAAAGAGAATAGAATCCTTCTGTGTGGCTTCTGATCATTCTGGTGAACGATCAGAAGGAGAATAGAAAGATTAGGGATAAACCCTGATCGGTTAAGCTGACATATCAGGGTCCTCCTGGACCGATCAGGATGGCTCCTGATCGGTCCAGATGTGACCTGATTGGTCACTTGACTGATCAGGGAATAACCTGATCAGTCATGCTGACCGATCCTCGATCCTTGATCGGTTAATGTGACCGATCACAGAGTCACTGGATCAATCAGGCAGGAGCCTAATCGATCAGGCCCATCACTGATCGATCTCTTTGATCGATCAGTGCCTTGCTGGAATTCACATAGAATGTTCTTTGTTTGAGGATCAGTCTGGTGACCGATCCCCAATCTCTGATCGGTCAGGGTGACCCATCGGATCCTTGCTGGATCGATCAGGAGGTGACCTAATCGGTCAGAGGGGTAACTGATCGATCCGAGTGATCGGTCAGTGTCTGATAACTTTAATTTGAATCGTTGTCAGACTTTCTGATTTCACTCTGATTTCGTCTGATTTCTTTCTGATACTGCTGATTTTCTTTTGATATGTTGTGCTAAGTCTCTGATGAGTGTGTAGGTAATACAGGGATGACACAAACCAAGAAGGAGGGTCAATTGGCGACTTTCGCTTCGGTCAGGTTTGTTTGTCTGATCCTTGCTGGAGGATTTAACGGCTTCTGGCGTGGGCTGGCAACTGTATGGCGAAGCTGGCGACTGACCTGAGGCTCGGCTGAAGAGGTTTTAGTGGACTGAGCCCAGTAGAGGTCAGTGGGTTGGTGACGAAGCTTGTTGCAGACGCGCCTGATGAGCTGCATGTACAATCGTTCCGGTTGCTAGAGGGGGGTGAATAGCACTTTTCGAATCGTTCTTCCTACATGGTTAGTTGCGCAGGCGGAAATCTAATGTAAAAAACAAAACTAATAGAAAAGAACACTCACGATGTACGTGGTTCAGAGATAAACTCCTACTCCATGGATGCCCGTAAGGTGGGCGATCCCTAATCCGTCGGTGGATGAATCCCCGGAGTACCTCCGGCTAAATCGCGTAGCTCCTTGTAGGTGGAGAAACCTTTCCACATTCTCTGGACACTACCTAAGATCATAAGGCTACTAACTAGCTTTGACCAAATAAGTTTCGCCAAGAAAGGAAAGTAGGAAACGAGCTCCTTTAAATAGAGCTCGAGTCTGAAACAGTCGCTACCAGTGGACTGCTCCTGGGGCAGTCGACTGGTCCCACTCAGATTCGACCGTTACAGTACAACGTTCGAATCAGCAGCTGTCCCAGTCAGCACTAATCAACTACCCCCATAGCAGTCGACTGGTCCGAACCTAAGCTTAGGGTTACAATCCCCAAGTACATTTCACACTGCACTTGAACCCTCCCCTCCCGGCTTAGTCCCTGAGTACAATCGCACATACTTAGACCCTAACAACCCGGTTGACTCTTCACAAGCAGCCTCGACTGTTGCCTTCACGCCCTCTTCATCATCAGCCCTCGTCCCTCGAATGTGCACACAAGCCTCTAGCTTGCCTCCATGCCACCCTTGACGTACGCCTCGAAGTCCGCGTCCGTCGGCTCATCGTCCCTGCTATCCACGGTCCCTCGGATGCGCACGCAAACCTCCATTTTGCCTCCATGCCATCCTTCACCCAAAGACATTAACCAAGTCCATATGTACCTGTGCACCTGCACACTCATGTACACATATTAGTCGAACAACAAACCCTAACTTAACCATATCGACCACACACATCAAAACCCATGATCCTCAGATCATCTTAGGGCAACCGATTGCCCCAACAATCTCCCCCTTTTTGATGTGTGACAATATGTTAAGTTAGGTAAACATAACAACAATAACAATAAACAATAACAATAGCAATTGAAAATTAAAGCATAACAAACAAGAGGCTACCTCCCCCTTAACCTATACTTTCTCCCAATTTCCAATTCTCATTGTCAATCGCAAGTTAAGTTCTCCCAACTTAACACTTAAATTTCATAAACCAACCTTAGTTAAGTTTCAACCGTAACCTAACTTAACACCCAAGTTCTCCCCCTTTAACACTATCAAAAAGATCGCCCCATGCAACCTTACCCTTGGTGCCAATAAGTACTCAACAAGATTTCTAAAAAACCCCTCAGAAATCACCAAATAACATTCTGCCCTAACTACCAGTCGACTGCCCCAGGGCAGTTGACTAATACGCCACTTTCTGAATTTTCAGCCGAATTCAGAAATGCGTATAAAATTTTAGAAAATTCAGAAAAATGTGAAATTTTGCAAGCACGTTTGTTAGGATATACTCTATCCTAGAAAAATATTGTTTCATGAAAAACAATAAACGTGCTTGACTTTTGGTACAAACCTAAAAATCCTCAAAAATTGGCACTTTTGTATCAACTTCTAATTCCATATATGTTTCCTTATGTTTGCCAATTCTATTCACCTTAATTTTACAAATAGAATGGTTCTTTAACCTCCCCTTTTCATATAGATATTTTCAATTTGACAAAAGCTCCCCCTCTTTATCCCTTAACGCTAGATGATCATGGAAACTCCGTTTCCCATGCCCATATCTATAGAAATCTTGTTCATTCAATACAATCAATAAATTTAGGCAAAACAATCAATATGAAATATCACGACACATCATGAAAGCATAGATAAAGATTTTTAACAAGTATCATAAAACCAAAAATGCAAGTCAAACTCAAATCATGACATAAAACCACATCATATAGCATGAACATAAATGTATCATACATAAAAACATAAGGACAGTCATGAAGTAAAACATGAGAAAGTAGCAGGGGCCAAAGCCCTGAAGTCATCAAAATGATACAGATCCAGAATGAAGAGTGTTTGAGAGATATAAAAATACATCATCAAATGAATACTCTCAACACTAAGCCGCTCTGACTGCTGTGTCAACCCATCACATCATGTCGTCGTCACCACCTGGAGGAGGAGGAGGAGGATCGGCCTGATAAGCGAGATGCAGTTGCCGTAGCATCTCGTACATGTCGTCCTGCCGGCTCTGGAATCCCTGACAGAATTCCATGAGGCCATGAACCTCCTCCCCCTGGATCATCGTCTGGGTCCCCTAAAATCGGTGGATCTCCTCCTGGATGTCGTGCACGTCCTCCTGGAGCCCGTGAACATCTGATCGGAGCTGGGTAAACTCCGCACATGTAACAATCTCAGCAGGCTCCTCATCCGAGCTAGAGGCCTTTGGACGCTATCTCCATACAAATGCCCCCTGCTGACTCTCAATACCTGCCAAGGACAGTTGGCGTGTGTCAATCTGGTCATAGTCCTTGGATAGGTGCCTGACCTGACCGCTAGTGACACGGATAACAAACTGTAATTGGAAGAACTCGATCAGAACGTGGCAGAATGGCATATAAATTTTCCATTGACACTTTGGGAAAAATGGCAAATGGAGGTAAATACATGGAGAGAGACGTCTATATCCAACCTCCTCTCTAGGGCATACATCATCACTAGATGAGCCAATCAGATCCTTACCCTTCCCTTGGTGACGATGGGTAACAGACATTCTAAAACAATCTTATACAATACATGACTGAAGGGACTCATAGGCATTGCATCAAAGATGTGCTCAGACTCATGCCTATGCCTCCTAATGTAATGTAGATGAATTTGGTCTATGGTGACATCAGGAAACTCAAAAGGCTCAATAACATTAGGAAAATAAGTGTTTACATTATTGGACGCCCTACACTCTAAAACCTTAGCTAACACCATGACTGAAAAAGGGATGGTGACTCCGGCTAATTTAGACTCATACAAATTATTTTTAGAATTAATGCATGTCAAATTGACATAGAATTCTTTGCATAGGTCAACATTAATATCATGTTGACAATACACTAGTTGCTATATCCCAAAGTGGGTGACCATCTCGGTGATTTGAGGTGACTTTTCTTGAAAGTAGGCCTTATTCAAGTACCTACAATTCATAACCTCAAATTCATTTTCCTCAAATTATTTCTTACATTCTAACGACCTAAACCTAGACTCGCCTGACTGTCCCTGAGTTTGGTGAGATGAGCCCTCACCCCTTGGCCTCTTAGAAACAGCCCTAATATGCCACATACATGCATGCACACCAAGACACCCCCCCAAAGGAAAAATAACAAAGAAGGCATGCACAAATGGTCACATTAGTTCCAAAACATAGTTTTAAATGGACAAAATCAATTGGAAGCACCGTTACCTCTTTGCTAATCGCTTCATGATGAGAGTGAAGAGAGATTGACTTGAAGAGGTGAGTTTTTACTAACCCTAGGAGTATATCCGAGGTAGAGGAAGGCTTAGGAAGGGATTTTAGGGCTCGGGAGAGGCTGAGAACGAGAGAGGAGCTCGGGAGGAGAAGAAATCGCCGGGTTGGCACGCCAAAACCCTAGGTTTTGGCCACCCCGTGCGCCCTTTTTCTTTTATAGAACCCGCGGACCAGCCGACTGCCCCCAAGGTAGTCGGCTGGGAAAACTCACAGAAGGTGTTTGCCGTCGGGATCAGTCGACTGCCCCTAGGGCAGTCGACTGATAAAACATACAGAAGGTTCTTTGTTATGGACCAGTCAACTGACTCTGAGCTAGTCGACTGATACCTGAAATCCTAGTTTTCCAGTCTACTTTCAGAAATGTATAACTAATTCCACAAACCTCTAAAAAATCTAAAATTTTGTGGAGAGATTTGTGGATCCTAACTCTACTTGGGAAAAATATGATTTCAAATAAATTCACTCAGGATCCCATGATTCGTACAAATTTCAAACCATCCAAATTGAGTCATTTAAACTCAACTAGAAGTTCTAATTTGGACCTCTTCTTGATGCTTCCTCCCATACTTATTCATATAGTACTGATAGCATCAAGTTATATGGTATTTTCACATTAAAAACCAATTTCTTTCAATTATACCACCATTTTCAATCTTTCTCTCCATAACTCTCCCTTTAGTGTGTCAATTCTCTAGTATTAAGGCTAACCGTAGCCTTTTGAACCTTTTGGCACACTTTATAGCTCATCTAATCTCTTAGAAGGAAGCCACCTGAGATCCATTGACCATGAATCCCATTTTGGCTTCTAGAACTCTCCCTTGAACTCCTTGCCCTAGTTACCTCCCTAGGTAACTCACCTACAAAGGCAAGACCACACCAATGCTCCTCCGGTGCTTCTTGACCTTCCACTACCACTTTTTTAGCTCTATAGACCTTTTTCTTAGTCAATTCATTTTCTTTTCTTTTAAATGGCTTTTCTTTACCATTTTTGATCTTTTCTCTACCATAAATATAAGGCATCCTTGAATATGACATTTTACTAACATTTGCGTTTCTAGGGTGGTATCCTAGCCTCGGCCTACCATTCCTATGGTTTTGATCCTTGGGTATCACATTCAATCCCTTGGATCCTCTAATGACTCTATCTAGGGTTTTCTCTAATTTATCAAGTTTTGCTCTCAAAACTTGATTTTCTTTTTCCAAACTCCTATCCCTAGAATCACTAGACCTAACTTGGTCATTCCTAAGTCTACTCATTTTTCTAGGCATATGTCTCCCTTTCTTAGGGTTAATGCCTTGGTCCTTAGTCCTAGAATTCCTAGATTTGTCATGAAACATAGAATTTTTGGTGTTTTGGCATGCAATAGTGTTTTTAGTTCTATCATGATACTTAAACCCAAAGTTACATCTAGGCAAGCAATTATTGATATTTTTAGCATTCATGCAAGCATTTTGAGCATAAATAAAGTTAGGGATTACCTCCCTTACCTTTGTAGCTCCCCCTTGATGTGAGCTCCTTTTCCTCTCTTCTTTCTCCCATCTCCTAAGGTGCTCCATCTTTTTAAGCTCTCCTTTCTTTGGACATTTTGTATGGTAATGCCCTAGCTCCCCGTATGTGAAGCATCGAATTTTCCTTCTTTTATTTTGAGCCTCCTCATTCCTACAACTCATGTTAGAATTTAATTGAATGGACTTGGGCTTAGGAATTGCCCCATTTTTACCTAGTGGGCACGTATCCTTGTAGTGCCCTTTTTTATTGCAACCAAAGCATATGATATGCCCTTTTGATTTTGCTTTGGCGGAGGTCGAAGCTTTCTCTTGATCTTGTGTGTATGAAGGTCTCTCCTCCCCCTTAACCCTTGATGTTGATACTTCTTCTTCTTCTTTGGATGAGGTGGATGCTTTTTCACTAAACTCCTCCACTTCACTTGATAATGTTGATAATTCTTTTTCTCTTTGGTCTTCTTGGACACTTGAGCTTAGTTCTTCGGGCTCTTCTACTAGTTGAGCTTGTGTAAGGTTCTTGTGAACATCTTCCAATTTATTCCACAAACTCTAGACACTACCTGAGATCACAAGGCTACTAACTAGCTTTGACCAAGCAAGTTTCGCCAAGAAAGGAAAGTAGGAAATGAGTTGCTTTAAATAGAGCTCGAGCCTGAAACAACCACTACCAGTTGACTGCCCCTGGGGCAGTCGACTGGTCCCACTTAGATTCGACCGTTACAATACAACATTCGAATTAGCAACTGTCCCAGTCAGCACCAGTCGACTGCCCCCATAGCAGTCGACTGGTCCGAACCTAAGCCTAGGGTTACAATCCCCAAGTACATTTCACTCCGCACTCGAACCCTCCCGGCTTAGTCCCTGACTACAATCATACATACTCAGACCCTCACAACCCGGTTGACTCTTCACAAGCAGCCTTGACTGTTGCCTTCTTGCCCTCTTCATCTTCGGCCCTCGTCCCTCGGATGTGCACGCAAGCCTCCAACTTGCCTCCATGCCACCCTTCACGTACGCCTCGAAGTCCGCGTCCCTCGGCTCATCGTCCCTGCTATTCATGGTCCCTCGGATGCGCACGCAAACCTCCTGTTTGCCTCCATTCCATCTTTCACTCAAAGGCATCAACCAAGTCTATGTAGACCTGTACACCTGCACACTCATGTACACATATTAGTCCAACAACAAACCCTAACTTAACCATATTGACCACAAACATCAAAACCCATGATCCTCCAGATCATCTTAGGGCAGCTGATTGCCCCAACATTGCAGACATGCCTGGTGAGCTGCAGACGCGCCTAGGATGATCTGGCAATGAGTAGAGGTTTAAAAGATGGCTAGCAATGAAGAGACAGTAACACTCTTATCTTTTGCATCTTTGCATCTTGGCAACTTTGAAACGGTAGAGAACTTCATAATTTGATTAGCAAGCTGACGCAATGAGCTGAGTGAGAGTTCTTGCATGAGAGTTGTGCTGGGTTGAGCTCGGTGAAGTGTTCTCTTCTTTTTGCCTTCTGTCCAAGTGCTCTGTAAGCTTTCTCGAGTCTCTGTGTTCTTAATCTGATATCATTCTTGAGACTGTTGTGGAGATGTTACTCCACCGAGAAGGAGTTCTATTCTATCTGGATTTTCGGGGCTTGATCTGTCGACGATCATGGGATCGCCCACCTCACAGGCACGCCAAGGAGTAGGGGCAAGTTATCCCCGAACCTTGTAAGCCTTTGTGCCATTTCTGTTTGGTTTTGTTTCTGTTTATTACTGTTTTTCTATTGTTTTGTTTTCGCTGCTAATCTCAAGTGCAGAAAGATCAAAAAGAAGCCAAAGTTTGAGTGTCTGGCTATTCACACCCCCCCCTCTCTAGCCATCCAAGGTCCAACAGCTACCTCGCCACATCCTAGACTAGTTAGACCAGAGTTTCTCAAAAAGTAAATTGAAAGTATCATTTATTTAAAAGGCTTTGTCTAAGGAAAGGGCCATTGTTCCGATAACCAAGAAGGCCCCTGTGCCTCGCCAAGATCTGAAAGCTAATTATTGAAATTTAGTTATATGTTACTAATTGTTAAACATAAATCTAATTCAAGATCAAACAATCTATAATATTAAATTGAGAAAAATTAATCATGCATCTCACAACACCCATAAGGCAACCATGCTTGTCTATACTGCGACACTTAGAATGTGTGAGATGATAAGGACTAATCAATTGATATATGTTTTCAAAATATTTTCAAAAATCCTTAGAATATTTTCTTAAAAATCTATTTTAAAAATAGTGACTAAATATAACATGATTGTGTTGGATCGAGAAGAACAATAGGGGGGTGGATATCGTTAAACGTTTTCAGATTCATAAATAGAATAAGCAGCGGAAAATAGAGAAACACACAAACCAAACATAGGGGATTTTACTTGGTTCGGAGTCGCAGTCGGCTCCTACTCCAAGGCCCACGGTCGTTGACCGTTTACTGCAGGCAATTCTATATGTGCGCCAATGTTTACAGAGAAATTTTATAGTTGTAGTACAGTAAACAGAAAATTAAGCTAAGCTCTTTTGTTACCGACGCCCGATGTGGATTGTTCTTCGGAGCAGAGGGTCATCGTCGATGCTTCAATCTCGAGATGGGAGGTTTCTGGGGTAGAGCGCTTGAGTAGAAGAGCGTATTGGCATTGGAAAGTTGTGTTGAGAAGCCTTGGGGGTCGAGCCCCTTATATAGTGAGTCTGGGGGCGCCCGAGACGCTAGGGACGCCCTCCACGTGGCCTTCAATCCATAACAATCTCGGTCAGCCCTTATCTCGCTCGAGTAGGACTGAGGTTTGACTGTGGAGGCGCCCGGGACGCTGGGGGTGCCCTGGTTGACTTGGTCTGCTGGCTTCTAGGTCGGTTCACTTCGTTGGCTTGAACCCAGGGCGCCCTGGGCACTGGGGGTGCCTAGGACACAGGGGGCGCCCTGGCCCAGTAAGCCTTTGAAGCGTTTTTTTTTGTTTACTGCTTTGCCTTGACCTTGGGGGCGCCCGGGACCTCCGGGGCGCCCTACTTAGCTGTTGCCTCTCTCCCTTGAGGTGTTCTGAGCTGTAGAGACTCGTTCCTTGGTCCTGCATCCAGGGTTAGTTGCAAATAAAATAAAACAAGAATATGTTATGTTTATACAGCCTTAGCTATCATGGTTCTGACTTTGGGTCTCCAAAATGGAACCCTAGGTCGAACCAACGCCTACTGTTCCCTCGACGGGGAACGCGACCTCACCTACTCCGCTCAGGAGAATTTACCTGTTGCCAACCGGCTCCTCCGGTTGGTCTTTTGCCCAGCAGTCCTTCGCCATGTGCCTAGCTGTCCTTCGCCAGGTCTTTAGTACCACGCAGTCCTTCGCCTGGTGCCCAGCAGTCCTTTGCTAGGTCTTCGATTCCAAGCAATCCTTCGCCTGTTGCCTAGTAGTCCTTCGTTAGGTCTTTGACTCCTAGCAGCCCTTCGCTTGGTCTTAGGGTTCAGATGCCTAGCAATCCTTCGCTAGGTGCCTAGCAGCCCTTTGCTAGGACATCAATCTGCACACTCAAGTAGCATGTTAGAAAAACATAACATCTTAACTTTTGAACCTTTTGCCATTATCAAAACACAGATTCGACTTGGGTGCTGTCTGCACCAACAATCTCCCCCTTTTTGATTTATGGCAACCCGATTCAAAAAGTTAAGTTAATTCATACAGTTGAAGTAACAGTTTAGTTTCCTCCCCCTGGAAGGAATCTCCCCCTAGGTTTTTCCAAGGTTGTGGGGTTTGAAAAAATCTAAAATAATGGAATTAATTTTTCAATACTTAGAACATTTTTCAAAAAAAATTTTAGAAAAATATTTTCCAAAAAGAATATGGTTGGGCACTTTGGAAAATTTATGCTTAAAAAATTTCTCAAATATCTCCTGAATGTAACTTAAGTTTAAGTACTTAAAAAACTTTTGAAAACTGCTTGGGTCAAGTACTTAACAAAAATTTTGAAAATAATTTAGATTAAGTACTTTTGAAACAGTTTTGGAAAAACATGGATTTAAGTACATTGAAAAAAACTAGGTTTAAGTACTTTGAAATAGTTTTGAAAAAAACTTAGATTAAGTACTTTGAAATAGTTTTGAAAAAAAACTTAGATTAAGTACTTTTTGAAGAAAAAGGATAAAGTTTTGAAAATTTTGAAATAGGAAAAAAAAACTTAAAATTTTAAAGCTTCTCCCCTTTCCTATCTCTCCCACTTTACAATATATCAAAAATAAAGCAATATAGCAAAAGTAAATTACATAAGGATATGACAAAAGAATAATGTGCTGTACTGAACCAATTCAAGATATACACTGAACCAAACCAATTTCAATTATCTCTGTAGGCTCCTGTCTAACCCACTTAGCTACTTACTGACTGTTATAAATAGTAGTTTTCGCTAGGGTTAGTCAAGTTAAGTGTTCTGTTCAAGTTATATTTTCTAAACTTGACACTTAACATGATTACTGTTTAAGTTGTATTTAGTGCCCCAATTACTACAGATGCATTGACTTAAAGCATCTTGAATTAAGGCAAAGACCTAAGCATCTCAACCCATTCTAGGTTATCAGTCAAAAGTACCCTAAGGTGCTTGTGAGATGCTGGCTTCTAGATCTATAGGTGCATGCGGTTCTAGGGTTAGGGCCTAGGCTAAGTCCATTTGCGAAAAAGCCCTAGTTTTGAAGGGGGTAGTTTTAAATAAAACTAAGTCAAAAATTTGATTTTTAAAATTGTAAAAAGATTTTGAAAATTAAGTAAAGCAGTTTTAAAATTATTTTCAAACTGATTTTCAAATCAAGTAAAAAAAATAGAAGAATAGAGTATACCTATTCTACCAAGCATAATCCTAACTGCCTTCTTAGTGAGTTGAACTCAGATTCAGGTAGGGGTTTGGTGAATATGTCAGCTAAGTTGGATTTAGAATCTACATGCTTAAGGACTATCTCACCCCTGGCTACGTGATCTCTTACAAAGTGGTGTTTAACTTCTATGTGTTTAGTTCTGGAGTGTTGGATTGGATTTTTAGTCAGATTAATTGAGCTTATATTATCAATGTAGATCTGAGTTTGAGTGTAGTTAAGCTGAAAGTCTTTAAGAGTGTGTATCATCCATAATAGTTGTGCTAGACATTCTCCTAAAGCTACATACTCAGCTTCAGTTGTGGATAGAGCTACACAGTGTTGATTTCTGCTGCACCAACTTTCTAGACTATTTCCTAACAGTTGGTAGCTTCCACTTGTGCTCTTTCTATCTAATTTACAGCCATCATAGTCAGAATTAGAGTATCCTAACAAGTCAAAGGTTGAGGTCCTAGGATACCAAATCCCTACATTTAGGATGCCCTTAACATATCTTACTATTCTTTTTAGGGCTGCTAAGTACATTTCCTTAGCACAGGTTTGGTATCTAGCACACATTCCTACGGCAAAGAGGATATCAGGTCTGCTAGCTGTAAGGTACAGTAGACTTCCAATCATACTCCTATAAAGTTTAAGGTCTACTGGTTTACCATCAGGGTCACTATCTATTTTTACATTTATGGCCATGGGGGTACTTATGCTTTTAGAGTTATCCATTTTAAATTTCTTTATTAATTCCTTAGCATATTTAGATTGATGGTCATAGTTTCCATCCCTAGTTTGTTTAATTTGTAAACCTAGAACGAAATTGAGCTCACCAACCAAGCTCATTTCAAATTCATTTTCCATTATTTTAACAAATTCTTTTAGGAAGTTCGAGTTGGTTGACCCAAAAATTATGTCATCGACGTAGATTTGGGCAATAAGAATTTCTTTTCCTAAGGTTTTAATAAATAGGGTTGAGTCAATTTGTCCTTGTTTAAATTCTTTAGAAATTAGGTAGGTTGATAAGCATTCATACCAGGCCCTAGGTGCTTGTTTTAGTCCATAAAGTGCTTTAGTGAGTTTGTAGACATGGTCAGATTTTTCTAAGTCCTCAAAACCAGGGGGTTGTCCTACATAAACTTCTTCCTTAATAAATCCATTTAGTAAAGCTGACTTTACATCCATTTGGTATAATTTAAATCCTTTATGGGATGCAAAGGCTAATAACATCCGAATGGACTCAAGTCTGACTACTAGGGCATATGTTTCGTCATAATCTAACCCTTCTACTTGACTGAACCCTTTTGCTACTAAGCGGGCTTTGTTTCTAACTATTTCTCCTTGATCATTTAGCTTATTCCTAAAAACCCCACTTAGTGTCAATGATGGATTTGCCCTCAGGTTTAGATACTAGTTCCCAGACTTGGTTCCTCTCAAATTGGGCTAACTTTTTTTGCATAGCTATGATCCAATCAGGATCAGGTAGGGCTTCCTCTATAGTCTTAGGTTCGATTTTTGAGATCATTGGTATCTGACTATGGTTTCTATAGGAGGACCTAGTTCTGACTCCTAAAGTTGGATCACCCATAATTTGATCAGTTGGGTGACTGAGTCTGGAATTCTTGGTTTTTCTAGAACCTGGTTCAGCCACAGGTTCGGCTGGTCGGTTTGGTTCACTATTTGGTTCGACTACTCGAATTGGTTCAATAGTTGGTTCAATTGATTCATCAGTTGGTTCAATAGTTAGTTCATTTATGGGTTCAATTAAAGGTTCAACAGCTTGTTCATTATCTTCTTGATCAGTATTTGATGAATTTAGATCTGGATTATCAGATTTTGAGTTGATTTCTTTATCAAATATTAAGTTTGTTGTGTTGGATCGGGTTGGTCCGGCTAGAGGGGGTGAATAGACGGCTAATAAAGAAAAGGAATGGAGGAACTCGTCTATAAAACAAACTTGGTTGCAACTTGGTCGTTGCTTCTAAGACGGTTAAAGCAAAAAAAATCTCCTTGTGGCGGAGAAGCCTTACAACTGAAGTACACTAGACTTTAGAGAGAATTACAAGAATTGAATAATCTGACTCTGAATCTCTAAGCCTATTTATAGGTTGAGTGATATGATCTTGACCGTTGATACAAGATTGAGTTTCATCTTGATCGTAGATCTAAGATTATCTCAACCAGATTTTAAACTCTAATTAAAAGGGATAAATATTATTAATCGGCTCCTTTGAAATGGTCTTCAACGGCTCCTTTGAAGTGGTCTTCAATGGCTCCTTTGAAACTCTAATAAAAGCTTTAATATAAAAGCTTTAAGATAATCGACTTTAATTAAAAACTTTAATTAATAGCTTTACGATTTTCGACTTTTAATTAAAAGCTTTAATAAAAGCTTTAATTAAAAGCTTTAATATAAAAGCTTTTATAAAAGACGTCGCGCTTGTCTTAATCCAAGTCCAAGTCAAAGGCAACTTGACTGTTCGTAAGTAGATCTTCTGGATGATTTCTGACCAATCGGAGTTAGGCTCACCCGAACCCGACTCCGACCTTTCGCCCCTCGAGCGTGCTTCCTTCCGGCTTCTCGTCCCTCGGACGTCGGGCGCGTCCTTCACGCTCCACCGACGTACTCTTCCGCAGCTTCCGCGTCCCTCGGATTGTACCGAGCCCGTCGGCTCACTTCCCTTGCAATCCTTCTCGTCCGCTGCGTCTTATGCTCGACTTCCTCCGTACCTAAGTTCCTGCACACTTAGCAGAGGGATTAAAACCAACAGGACCTAACCTAACTTGGTTGATCACATCAAAACCAACCGGGGAACCAACAATCTCCCCCTTTTTGATGTGCATCAACCCAAGTTTAGTTAGGGATAAACAACAAACAATAAAAAATATTGTAACAGATTTAAACATGAAAAAAAAAATTGCACTCATGTACATAACCTCCCCCTGAACATAAACTATTCTCCCCCTTTGATCACAGCAAAAATGAGACTAAAAAATAGGGAAGGAAAAAATATAAATTTCACTTAATTAATTTTTTTTTATTAAATTCATACAAAATAAAAAATCCTAATAAATTCATGATAAGTATGCCAAGTACTGAAAAAAATATCAGTCAATTTTATTTTTCATAAATACCAAAAAATTAATTCAATATTGATTTTGGGACCCAAAATAAATTTTCGTCTACGGGGTTAATCAAAAACTTTGGAGGAATATAATTTCTAGGAATTTTTCTAAGCTGGACCCTATGATTTTTAATATACCAATTCAGATTTTCAGGAGAGAAATTCTTTTTAATTCTTAAACATGCAATATCATTTTCTAATTTCTCCACTAATTTTTCAAATTTTCATTTTCTATTTTCAGTTGGTCGGATAGAACAGATGAGCATACAGTGCCAATTCTTTCTTTTATCTACGAGTTTTCTATCTCCAATTTATTCATCGACTTAAGCATAGATTTTATTACTGAGTAGATTCAAGCAGGTGGAAGTAGACATACCTCACTTACTGGGTCGGTTTCGAAGTTAGGATCTTCCTCTTCATTGTTGCTTTCTCCCGAGGTGCTTTCTTCATCTTCGTCTTGGTGGCTTGCCATCAATGCAAGTCCGACGAACTCTTCGGCTTCCGATTCATCTGACGAGGTCTCATCCCAGGTGGCTTTTAGTGTCTTTTTCTTCTTTGGCTGGTTCTTGAGTTTAGGGCACTGATCTTTCAGGTGTCCCTCCTCATTGTAGTTGTAGCATCGGACCGTTCATTTTTTCTTTCTCTGCACCTTTTTTGAGCGGTTAGTATTAATGTATTTACATAATTTTCTTACCGCTAGTGCTATTTCTTCATCATCCGCTGAAGATTCTTCGTCGAGTTGGATCTTCCTTGTTTTTAGCACAATATTGTCAGCTTTCCTGTTCTTTTCTACAAAGCATGATTCATGAAGTTCCAAAGTAGAAAACAACTCTTCTAAAGTACTTATTTCTAGATTTTTTGAAATATAATATGCATCAATTACCGAGGTCCATTCTGGGGTTCTCGGAAACGCGTTTAGAGCGTACCATTGAGCATCGCGTTTAGTTACCTTTTCTCCGAGATTTTCGAGGCTTGTGATAAGTTCTTTTACCTATGCATGTAATCCCGCAACAGATTCTCCGTCTTCCATCCGTAGATTGGTCAGTCGGCTTCGAAGAACATCTCATCACGCAAGTTTGGCTTCCGAGGTTCCTTCGTGGAGTTCCAAGAACTTTTCCCAAAGTTCCTTCGCCGATTCATACATACTGATCCGGTTCACATCTTGCTCTGGGAGGATGGTCAGCAGATGAAATTCTGCCATTCCATTTGCTACAACATCAATTTGTTCCTTCTTGTTCCAAAAATCAAGATCCATGATCATTCCTTCATTATCTTCGGGAGCTGCATAGCCATTTTTCATAATAATTAATAATTCATAATCCGTAGAAAAAAATACCTGCATCTTCCGTTTCCATGCTGCGAACTCCCCCTCAAACTTAGGCGGGTATATTGCTGGTCCAACCATCTTAAAATTTGTTGTAATTGGCGGTTAGTCCTTCTGCGGCGGCCTTGCTCTGATACCACTTGTTGGATCGGGTTGGTCCGGCTAGAGGGGGTGAATAGACGGCTAATAAATAAAAGGAATGGAGGAACTCGTTTATAAAAAAAACTTAGTTGCAACTTGGTCGTTGCTTCCAAGAAGGTTGAAGCAAAAAAAATCTCCTTGTGGCGGAGAAGCCTTACAACTGAAGCACACTAGACTTTAGAGAGAATTACAAGAATTGAATAATCTGACTCTGAATCTCTAAGCCTATTTATAGGTTGAGTGATATGATCTTGACCGTTGATACAAGATTGAGTTTCATCTTGATCGTAGATCTAAGATTATCTCAACCAGATTTTAAACTCTAATTAAAAGGGATAAATATTATAAATCGGCTCCTTTGAAATGGTCTTCAACGGCTCCTTTGAAGTGGTCTTCAACGGCTCCTTTGAAACTCTAATAAAAGCTTTAATATAAAAGCTTTAAGATAATCGACTTTAATTAAAAACTTTAATTAAAAGCTTTACGATTTTTGACTTTTAATTAAAAGCTTTACGATTTTTGACTTTTAATTAAAAGCTTTAATTAAAAGCTTTAATATAAAAGCTTTTATAAAAGACGTCGCACTTGTCTTGATCCAAGTCCAAGTCAAAGGCAACTTGACTGTTCGTAAGTAGATCTTCTGGATGATTTCTGACCAATCGGAGTTAGGCTCACCCGAACCCGACTCCGACCTTTCGCCCCTCGAGCGTGCTTCCTTCCGGCTTCTCGTCCCTCGGACGTCGCGCGCATCCTTCACGCTCCACCGACATACTCTTCCGCAGCTTCCGCGTCCCTCGGATTGTACCGAGCCCGTCGGCTCACTTCCCGTGCAATCCTTCTCGTCCGCTGCATCTTACGCTCGACTTCCTCCATACCTAAGTTCCTGCACACTTAGCAGAGGGATTAAAACCAACAGGACCTAACCTAACTTGGTTGATCACATCAAAACCAACCGGGGCACCAACATGTTGTTTCTTCAATTTTCTTACTTGTTTGTTGTAAACCCTATAGGCTCTGCTTGTTATTGAATATCCTAGGAAGATGCCTGGGGTTGACTCAGACTGGAATTTACCTAGATAGTCCTTGGTGTTTAGGATATGGACTTTGCACCCAAAGACCCTTAGGTAGTGTAGGTTAGAAAGTCTATGGTAGTATAATTCATAAGGTATTTTATTGTGTCATTTGTTAATTAGTACACTATTTTGGATGTAGCAAGTCGTACTAATTGCTTCTGCCCAATATTGGTTAGCTAGGTTAAATTCGTTGAGCATAGCCCTAGCGGCTTCCTGTAGGGTTCTATTTTTCCTCTCAACTATCCCATTTTGCTGGGGGGTTCTAGGACACGAAAATTCATGTATATACCATTTACTTTACAAAATTCCTCGAATCGTTGATTTTCAAACTTTCCCCCATGGTCACTCCTAAGTCTTTTGATTTTGTTATCGTTTTGATTTTCAATTAACTTGCAAAAATCATTTAGGTTTAGGGTTTCATTTTTGATCTTTAGAAACCTAACCCAGGTAAACCTAGAGTAATCATCAACTATTACTAAGCAGTACCGGTTTCCACTTAGTGACTTGGCTCCATGTGAATTAAATAGGTCAAGATGCAGGAGCTCAAGTGTGGTTTGAGTTAGATCAGACTGAATAAATTTGTGATTAGACCTGGTTTGTTTACCTTGATTACATGATTTACATATTAAGTTTTCATGGTTTTAAATTTTAGGGATACCTTTAATTAGGCCAAGTTGAGTGATTTTCGTAATTATTCTCAAATTTGTGTGACCTAATCTCCTATGCCAGAGGATTGATTGTTCTAATTGAGTTAACATGCATTTAGGTAACTACATAACCATTATCACACAATTGACTTATGCTAAGCAAGTTAAATTTAAAATTTTCAACCAACAAAACTTTCTTTATAACAAAGTCAGATTTAAGTTCAATATTACCTGACCCAATTACCTTGAGTGTAGCATTGTTACCAAATGCTACTGAGCCTAGGTTTTTGAACTTGAGTTTGGTGAATTTCAATTTATCCCCAGTCATGCATCTGAGCACCCGCTATCCAACATTCATTGGTCCAAATCTTTATGTTCCTACACATAAAGAGTTTTGTTGATTTGGATCCAATTAGAATCAGGAATAGCCTAAATTGATTTTCACAACCTAGTCTGTCTCTCCCAATCTAGGGTTGTCAATCACGTTAGCCTTATGGGTTTTTGTGAGCCAGGTTTTAATATATATCATTATTTTAACAAATGATTTATTTTGAAAAACTTAAATTAATTTTGAAAACAGTTGATTCTGAGTTATTTTTAATGTTTGAATCTACAATTAACTGAAAGTTTGTGTTAGATTTGAATTTGACAAAGAATAATTTGAATTTCAAAAATTGACTTCCAGGTCTTGGCGAGGTACTAGGCCTTCTTTGGTCGTAGCCTTATTGGATCATCAACCCTTTCCTTGACAAAACCTTTTAAAGAAATTTCATTTTCAAAACTATTTCTTGAAAAATTCTGGTCTAACTAGTTTGGGTCTTAGATCGGTAGCTTCGGCTAGTTTCACCAATCTAAAGAGACCAAGTAGAGTATACTTGACCTTATTAGAAGAGCCTTCCCTAACGTACTATCATCTCACCGCCACCCAATACTATGTTGTTCAAATTTCAGTTAAGTTGGTTCAGTCCTTAACCTAACCAGTCCTAATTCTAAGCATGGTAAATTGCAGAAATTAAATAAACAAACAATCATACAATTTGAAAACAGGAATTGAAATTTATCTAACTATAAATATTGTTTTTAATTTGTCTCCCCCTGGACTAAAGCTACGATGATGGTTTGGCAAGATGTGAATCTTGTCCTTGGGGATCCAATACTGATTTGATCCAGTTGGTTTGTTCAGGTACAGTTTGGGTACCCATGCCTGAACTTTAGGTCTGGACTGGTTCAGTACAACATAGTATGTTCTTTGTCTAAACTTGGATCTATAGCCTAATCCGGATCGATTTAGAACCGACTTCTGTTTTCCAAGGATCATGTCAAGACCCTTGGAACCAGAAGTGAACCGTTCTAAGATTGTTCTAAGGTCCTTGACATGAGTGTTCAAGGAGGAATTCTCTTCCTCAAGTTTTTTAACTTCAGTAGAGGTTCCTTCTTGAACCTTCTCAGTTAAGGATCCAGAGTCAGCTCTCTCTTTTAGGAGTTTTACTTCCTGTCGGAGAGATTCGACTCGGAGTTTAGCTTTCGCCAAGTCTCGAGAAAGATACGAAATTAATTCATTTAAATGATTTCTAGTAAAACCACTTACAGCTATTTCTCCATCCTCTGAAAATGTAAGTTTGCCGTCGTCCGGCTCCGATTCTGACTCGGTCTCGATTTCTTCTGAGGCGGTTAGTGCGAGTAGGTTCGATTGTGGGACCTCTTCTTCTTCTTCGGAGGAGGACTCGTCCCACGTTGCTTGAAGTGCCTTCTTCTTTCTCGTCTTTTTTGTTTCCTTCAGATTGGGGCATTCAGTCTTGTAGTGACCTTTCTTCTTCCACTCGTAACAGGTCACGTTTGGTTTGTTCTTATCACTGGAGGGTTCAGCTGGTTCTTCCTTTCTTCGGCTGGCTTTCCTCCTGTTGGTCTGGTTCTTTAGCTCTTTGTAGTAGTCCCGGGCTAGCCGAACCAGCTTCAGTCGATTTCCCTCGCTGTCTTCTGAGTCTGAGTATGAATCAGACTCGGGTGCAGGTTGAGGCTTCTTTTTGGTTGTCTTTCTAGCTTTACCTGCAATAAAAGCGATGCCTTTCTCGGCCAGATTGTAGTTAGTCTACTCATGTAACTCAAGTTCTGAAATCAGTTCATCTAATTTAATTTTTGAAAGGTCCCTTGAAACCTTGTATGCATCTACCATAGATGTCCATAAGGTGTTTCTCGGGAAAGCGTTAAGAGCGTACCTTATCAGGTCATAGTTTTCTACCTTGTGACCGATTGTGTGTAGTCCGTTCATTAACTCCTCAATTCTAGCGTGGAGCTGAGCTGCTATTTCGTTGTCGTTCATCTTCATCGTGTACAGCTTGTTCAGGAGGAGATCTCTCTTGCTGATTCAAGTATCTGAAGTTCCTTCGTGCAGCTCGATTAGCTTACCCCACAGCTCCGTTGCACTGTTGAATCGTCCTACCCGATTCAACTCTTCCTTGGTCAGGCCGCATTGAAGTGTCTGGGTTACTTTGGCATCAGCTTCAATTTTTCTTTTCAGAGCGGTATCCCACTTAGCGTAAGACTGTGGCACTCCTTCAGCATTCTTTGGAATCTCCAGTCCAGACTGGATGATTATCCACAAGTCCACCTGAGTTTTCAGGTGGACCTCCATCCGACTTTTCCAGTAGGAGAAGTCCTCCCCACTGAAAAGTGGTGGCCTGGCTATGCTGAATCCTTCTTGCGTGGCCATTTATCTGAAAATAAGAGTAAAAGAAAAGAAATATCCCAAGACTTGGTCTTGGATTAGTAGTGCGGGAAGTAAAAATAATATTTATCGAGGGGTGTTGCACCAACCTCGATTAACGATGAAAATTCGAAAAACAAATACAAACAATTTCAAAGAAAATCCGAAAAATTCTCAAATTGGTGGTTGCACCAAATTTGAGCATCCCCGCTCTGATATCACTTGTTAGATTGAGAAGAACGATAGAGGGGGGGTGAATATCGTTAAACGTTTTTGGATTCGTAAAGAGAATAAGCAGCGGAAAATAAAGAAACACACAAACCAAACACAGGCGATTTTACTTGGTTCGGAGTCGCCGTCGGCTCCTACTCCAAGGCCCACGGTCGTTGACCGTTTACTGCGGGCAATTCTATATGTGCGCAAATGTTTACAGAGAAATTTTATAGTTGTAGTACAGTAAACAGAAAATTAAGCTAAGCTCTTTTGTTACCGACGCCCGGTGTGAATTGTTCTTCGGAGCAGAGGGTAGTCATCGACACTTCAATCTCGAGATGGGAGGTTTCTGGGGCAGAGCGCTTGAGTAGAAGAGCGTATTGGCGTTGGAAAGTTGTGTTGAGAAGCCTTGGGGGTCGAGCCCCTTATATAGTGAGTCTGGGGGCGCCCTCCACGTGGCCTTCGACCCGCAATAATCTCGGTCAGCCCTTATCCCGCTCGAGTATGGCTGAGGTTTGACTGTGGGGGCGCCGGGGACGCCCCGATTGACTTGGTCTGCAGGCTTCTCGGCCAGTTCACTTCGTTGGCTTGAACCCAGGGCGCCCTGGGCACTGGGGGCACCCAGGACGCTGGGGGCACCCGGGACGCTAGGGGCACCCGGGACACAGGGGGCGCCCTGGCCCAGTAAGCCATTGAAGCGCTTTTTTTGTTTACTGCTTTGCCTTGACCTTGGGGGCGCCCGGGACCTCCGAGGCGCCCTACTCAGCTTCTGCCTCTCTCCCTTGAGGCGTTCTGAGCTGCAGAGACTCGTTCCTTTGGTCCTGCATCCAGGGATAGTTGCAAATACAATAAAACAAGAATATGTTATGTTTATACAACCTTAGCTGTCTTGGTTCTGACTTTGTGTCTCCAAAATGGAACCCTAGGTCGAACCGACGCCTACTATTCCCTTGACGGGGAACGCGTCCTCACCTACTCCTCTCAGGAGAATTTACCTGTTGCCAACCGGCTCCTCCGATTGGACTTTTGCCCAGCAGTCCTTCGCCAGGTGCCTAGCTGTCCTTCGCCAGGTCTTTAGTACCACGCAGTCCTTTGCCTGGTGCCCAGCAGTCCTTCGCCAGGTCTTCGGTTCCAAGCAGTCCTTCGCCTGGTGCCTAGCAGTCCTTTGCTAGGTCTTTGACTCCAAGCAGCCCTTCGCTAGGTGCCCAACGACCCTTCGCTAGGTCTTAGGGTTCAGATGCCTAGCAGTCCTTCGCTAGGTGCCTAGCAGCCCTTTGCTAGGACTTCAATCTGCACACTCAAGTAGCATGTTAGATAAACATAACATCTTAACTTTTGAACCTTTTGCCATTATCAAAACACAGGTTCGATTTGGGTGCTGTCTGCACCAACAGATTGTGTGTACTTATAAATAGATTTTAAAAATTATATATCTTTTTGAAAATTATTTGACCTACACATAGACGCATACCAAATAGAATAAGAGAAGTAGAGAGAGAGATAGAGAGAGAGATAGAGAGAGAGATAGAGAGAGAGACAAAATAACTTTTTTAATTGAAAAAACATGTCTATGAAATACACAATTTATAGAGGCCTTAGAATACTTAGTCAAATGAAAATTTAATAAGGAAATTGATAATTAACATATTCATAAAGAAACTGGCAATTAACTGATTAATAAGGAAAATATCTAATAATATTTGACGGGGTCAATAATATTTTATTGTTTTTTATCCCCCGACAAACTTAATGGGAGATCTCTAACATTGAGTTTGCATGATAATCTGCTAAAACGTTGTCTGGATAATGTCTTGGTAAAGATATCAGCAATTTGGTCTTCTGCAGAGATATAAGAAATAGATAATTGTTTGCTTGCCACGCGCTCTCGAACAAAATGAAAATCAATTTCAACATGTTTTGTACGAGTATGAAATATTGGATTTTATGTAAGATATGTTGCTTCAATATTATCACACCAAATTTTTGGTGCAATATGCGATGCAAGATGAAGTTCCGAAAGAAGGGATTGAAGCCAAATAATTTTTGATGTTGCATTGGCTATAGCTTTATATTCAGCTTCAGTGCTTAAACGAGATACTGTAGGTTACTTTTTCGAATTCCAAGAGATAAGATTTCGTCTAAGAAATATTGCATATTCACAAGTAGAGCGTCTATCTTCTGGAGAACTTACCCAATCCGCATCGCTATAGGCATGTAAATCTTGAGATGAGTGTCGTTATAAAAGAAGACCATATAAAATAGTGTCTTTGAGATAACGAAGTATTCTTTTCACACCTTCCTAATTTTGTTCAGTGGGAGTATGCATGAACTGACAAGCATGATTTACTGCAAATGTAATATTGGGGTGTGTGATAGTAACATACTGTAAAGCTCCAACAATACTTCGATAAACCTGGGGATGAGCCATCACCGAAGAGGAAGAAGGTGTAGAGACATTATTTGGAGCAATTGGTGTAGAGGTCGGACGTGCTCCATCCATTTTAGCTCTTTGAAGAAGCCCAGTAATATATTTGCTCTGAGAGAGGATATAACCTTCATCATGAGGAATAAGTTCAATACCAAGAAAAAAACGAGCATTTCCTAAATCTCGAATAGGAAATTCTTGATTGAGAAGGCTTAATAAATTTGTAATGCCCTTTTGATCATTGTCAATTAATAGAATGCCATCCACATAAATAAGAAAAAATATCATAGATTTATCATTATGTCTGTAGAATAGAGAGGAGTCAATTTTTTTCCAAAAAATTCTTGATCTTGTAACTATTTAGATAATCGATGAAACCATGCACGAAGAGCTTGCTGAAGACCATATAAAGATTTCTTGAAATGGCAAACATGAGATGGAATTTGTGGATGAATAAACCCAGTTGGTTGCTCTATAAATACCGTTTCCTCAAGAATACCATGAAGAAATGCATTAGAAACATCCAATTGTCAGATAGACCAATTAGAACTAATAGCTATTGATAATAATAATCTGACAGATGTAATTTTGATAACTGGGCTGAAGGTGTCATTGAAGTCAATACCTGGTTGTTGACTAAATCCTTTGGCTACAAGGCGAGCTTTATACTGTTCAAGAGAACCATCAGCTCGATGCTTAAGACGGAATATCCATTTCGAGCCCACAACATTCATGGACGGAGTGCGCGGAACTAGGGTCCATGTCCCATTGCGAAGAAGTACATCAAATTCTGTAGTCATTGCATTACGCCAATTTGGATCATTGTTTGCCTGTGTAAAGCAAATTGGTTCAATAGTTTTTGAGGAAATCACTAGAGCTCGCGGAAAAGGATATCGAGTAGTCATTGGTGGGCATCATGCATATATGTCACTTAGGGGAAGCATGAGATGAGGAGCATTATCATCTGAATCACTTGTTGATGGTGATAAGGAAGTGAGTTGGCATGGTGAGTTTGTTGCTGAACTTGTATTATCCGAGGATCCAGAGCTAGTGAGCATATTATCTTAGGCTGGTGAGACTTCTAAGATTGGAGTAGCAACTTGAGGCGATTCTGATGGTATAGGAGAGTTATTAAGAAGCTCAGGAGCAGGACCTAGGATGTCATCTCTTCTGATAATGTTGAGTGACATGAAGAAAGTACCACCTGTATTTGGAGGAGAGATTGAAGAGCTTGCCGAAAAAGGGAATAGAGATTCATCAAAAGTAACATGTTGTGATGTATATATTAGTCAAGTTGGTATATGTAAGCAACGATACCTATGATGCATATTACTATAACCAACGAAAACACAAAATAATGAACGAGAGTTAAGTTTATGTTTAGAGTAGGGGCGTAACCATGGACAGCATGCGCAACCAAAGATTCGAAAAAAGGTGTATTCAGGAGTTTGATTATAAAGCTTTTCCAAAGAACACTTATGATTGAGCAATAGGGTAGGAAGTTGATGTATGAGATATACTGCAGTACAAACAACTTCATCCCAAAATTTACGCGGAATTAATGGATGATGAAGAAGAGCAAAAGCAGTTTCAACTATATGTCTATGTTTTCTCTCAGCAGAGCTATTTTGTTCTGGAGTGTGAGGGCAAGAGACTCGATGAACAATGCCACAAGAGACAAGATGACGATGAAGAGCTTGATATTCTCCTCCTCAATCAGAATGAAGAGAGAGTATCTTGTGATTAAAATATCGTTCAACTTGTTTTTGAAAATTATAGAATATATCAAATAAATCAGATTTTCTTTTCATAGGATGAAGCTATGTGTATTTACTAAAATGATCAATGAAGGTAATATAATATAAGAATCCTTGGTTAGACAAGATAGGTGCATGACCCCAAATATCAAAATGAATTATTTCATGTGGAAAATCGAAAACGCATTCAAATGAAGAAAAAGGTAACTTATGACTTTTAGATTCCATGCATGCTTTTCATGAATGAGATGGAGATGAAGTAAAGAAAGTAGGTAAATCATACCTATTTATGATCGACTGAACAATACGAAGGGAAGGATGACCAAGTCGAGCATGCCAGGCAGGTTTATTTGCGTGTTCACCAATAAAAGCTTTGATTAAAGAATTTTGAAGACACTAGAGGCCATTTTTTATTTCTCCAAGAAAAAAAGTAGTATTTGTTCCTCTATCTTTTATAAGAAAATGATTATGATAAAATTCAAAAAAGATATTGTTATCAAGGCAAAACTGACGTACGGAGAGTAAATTTTTAGTAATGGATGGAACATGAAAGATGTTGCGCATGTGAAAAGAACGATTGGACAAATAAATGTATGTGTTTCCATGATTAGCAATATGCAAACCTGAGCCATCACCTACTTGTACCATATCCGAACCAGTGTATGGTAGTACTTCTGTAAAGATATTATAGTTTGATGTGATATGATGAGTTGCTCCAGTGTCAATATACCATTCAGTAGATAAAAATTTTGAAGGTTTTCCATGTGTAGGCACAGATGAGAGAACTTTAGGATGGACTTGTGAAGCCGTTGCATGTCTTAAAGATCTTCTTAAAGCTGAAGGACCACCAATGAAGGTTCTGTCGAGTCTTTTAGGACATTGAACACCAATATGTCCAATTTGGAGACAAATTTGGCATCTTTTTAAAGCAGAAGAACCACCGATGAAGGTTCTGTCGAGTCTTTTAGGACATTGAATATCACTATGTCCAATTTGGAGACAAATTTGACATCTCTCAATATTCGACATAAAAAAAACAACAACAACAAAGAACCAAAAGTTGTTGTAGCTTGGGCAAAAAGGCACAGAGATTATTCCTCTTCTCCCCTACTATCCTGTCATGAGTGGGTGGGTGATAGAAACGAGGAAGGAGGATAGAGAGCAAAAATAGAGGAGGAAGAGACAAAGCAAATTAAAAGTTGCTAGCCACTTTTTTCTAATAAAAATAAAAATAAAAACGGTGACTTCAAGCATCACATGAAGAAGAAAAAAGACGTCGTATAAGAAGAAGCGGTGCATAAGGTAAGAAGAGCTATCGCCCTGATACCATAATAGAATAAGAGAAGTAGAGAAAGAGAGATAGAGAGAGAGACAAAATAACTTTCTTAATTGAAAAAACTTGTCTATGAAATACACAATTTATATTGGCCTTAGGATACTTAGTCAAATGAAAATTTAATAAGGAAATTGTTAATTAATAGATTTATAAAGAAACTGTCAATTAACAGATTAATAAGGAAAATATAATATCTAATAATATTTGGCAGGGTCAATATTTTATTCTCTTTTAATACCTTCTAGGTCAACACTAAAGTTTCTTAAGACACTTAGGTAGAGGTCTTTGTAGTTAACAAAGGTAGCCAGAAGGTGTCAGGATCAGGGGGAGTCAATGTTTATCGTGTTCTCTAATGTTTCTGTTGAAAAAAATATATTTTTGAAAAACTATTCTTTCTAAAAAATTATTATCTCTTTCAAAATGATTTTTTGCTCGAAAAATTATTTTTACAAAAATATTACTTCAAAAATTTATGTCCTTTAAAATGTTTTTTTGAAAAATATTCTTTTAAAAATTTATGTCTTTCTAAATGTTTTCAAAAAATACTTCTTCAAAATTGTTATATTTTCTAAAAATACTTTAATTGATCTTATGATTTGGATAAACTCTAAAGACACATAGGAAATTTTTCTTATGATCTGCAAGGATTCCTAAGATTGTGTCAGGCTTAGGGGGAGTCTCAATCAAAAGAATAATTCGTCTTTTGATTACTTTGAACTTATATATATATATATATATATATATATGTATGTATATATATATATATATATATATGTATATATATATATATATAGAATTTCTTTTCGTTTGAATCAAACCCTAAAACTCAAAGGAAGTTCAACTTGTGGTCAATATGCTTTCTAGGACTGTGTTAGGCTTAGGGGGAGGTTCAAATTAAAATAACCATTAGAAGTTTTCAATAATACTATATTTTTAGAAAATACTATCTTTTCAAAAATACTATATTTGTGAAAATACAATATTCTCATTTTTTTTAAATATATATATATATTTAAATCTTTTCAAACATCTTTGAAAATCTTTAGAAAATTGTTTGAGTTTGGCGAAATCTTCAAGACACATAGGAAAGTTTTCCTTGTAGTTAACAAGGTTTTCTAGGATTGTGTCAGATTGGGGAGGAATCCAAACCAAAAAATTTATTTTTCAAAAATTAAATACATAAATTGGAAATATTTTATCTTGATTGGAAAATCTTGAAGACACATAGGAAATTCTCTTATGGCCAACAAGATTCCTAGGATTGTGTCATATTTAGAGAAATTCAAATTAATAAAGTACTTATCTTGTCAAATATTACTCAAGTACTTAGCGTCCCTGAAATATTTTTCAAAAAAAAAGTACTTGGTTTATAGAATAAAATAAAATAAAAAATGGGAGGATTTTTTAAAAGTATGTTTTCTTTAAAAAATCTTAAGTCTTTTCAAAAATTATATTGTTAGTGTAAATTTTAAAATCTTTATAATTGCATTCTATTTCTTTTTGATGTGTGTCAAAAGGGGAGAGAGTACTTAAGTAAGTTAGATTTTCTTCGATTTTTCCCAATGTATTGACCTAAAAACCCTTAGACTAAAATTAACATATGATTATTGTCAAACATCAAAAAGAGAGAGATTGTTGGTGCAAAGAGCATCAGACATGAATAGTCAATCTCTAGTATTTCGATGTTTGACAATATACTAAGGCCTGATCAAAGTGATCAAGGTTTAAGCCAAACAGGACTTGATGTTTGGTAGGATAAACCCAAGCTTGATCAAGTTGACCAAAGGATTAGCCAAACAAGACTTGATGTTTGGCAGGGTGATCAAACCTAGATCTGATATGTTTAACAATATACCAAGGTTTGATTAGTTAGAACAAGAGTTAGCCAAATAGGACCTGATATTTGGCAGTGAGAATAGTACCCAGGGTTGGTCAGTTTGACCAAGGGATAAGGTAAACAGGACTTGATATTTGGCAGAATGACTGAACCCATATATGGTCAGATAGACCAAGGATTAAGCCAAATAGGACTTGATATTTGGCAGAAAGAAGTCTAGTTACGATTAAGATGACTAGCAATGAAGTCCTTATCGAGGCATGAAGTCCTGGCCGAGGGTTGGCCACCGAAGTCTTGGTTTGGGGAATTGGGCACGAAGTCTTAACTTGCAAGGTTGAGCATAAAGACATGGTCCGGGGGATCGAGCAGAAGACCTTGCTAAGCGGGGATCATCGATATGAGTCGAGATGGGTCAAGGTCGAATATCGTCGAGTACCAGATTCTCGGAGGCCGAGCAAAAGTCTTGGTTAGGGATTGGACAACGAAGACTTGGCAAGTGAAGCCGAGCACGAAGACTTGGTCCGGGGGACCGAGCATTATACTTTGCCGAGTGGGGATCATGGACAAGAGTTGTGACGGGTCGAGGTCGAACGTTGTTGAGTTTTAGATTCTCGGAGGTCGAGCAAAAGTCCAACGGGAGGTCCCGATTGGCAAAAGATATCTTCTCCAGAGTGGAGTAGGCGAGGACGCGTTCCCTGGGAAATGGATCAGTAGGCGTCAGCTCAACCTAGAATTTCATATGAAATCCAATGTCAGAACTAGATAGCTCTGTTGAAGCAATCATCCCTTAAATGATTGAAAGATCATGGTTTTGATGTGTGTGGCTGAATATGTTTAAGGTTAGAGTGTTATGTTATATTTGATGTGTGTGATTGAGTTTGCAGGACTTGGAGAATCACACATGTTGGACATATCCGAGGGGCGAGAAACGAGGGAGGAGAGCTCCAAGGGCAAGCCGGGAAGTGGCTTCGAGGAATCCGTCGATGAAAGAGGAGACCCCACACCAATGAGATCCTGGTCGAAGGAGGTGATGAAGAGGGCGCAATCCAATACCAAGGCCACCACCACACTGCAGTGCGGGCTCTCGAAGGAGCAACTAAACAAGGTGGGGTCGTTCAAGAGCGCCAAGGAACTGTGGGACAAGTTGGTAGAACTGAACGAGGGGTCAAACGAGTCCAGAAGAGCCAAGAAGGACTTGCTAGTTGCCCAACTACAATCCCTATCCATGAAGAGCAACGAGACCGTCAGCCAGCTAGATGGAAGGGTAAAGGAAGTGATCAATGATCTCCATGTGATTGGAGAGAAGATCGAGAACCGGGACATTGTCAGGTATGTTCTACAAGCCTTCCCGAGAACCACCTTGTGGGCATCCATGGTTGATGCTTACAAGGTATCAAGGGATTTATCAATTGTTAAATTAGATGGCCTTTTCTATGAATTTAAGCTACACGAGCAAGCTAATGTCTTGGCCAAAGAGAAAGGTATTGCCTTTGTTGCAGAAAAGAAGAAGAGGAAGGAGAAGAAGAAGGTGGTTTACTCATCCTCGTCAGATTCAGAGGAATCCAGCACCTCCTTGGATAGCGATCAAGAGGCGTTCATGGTAAGAAAATTTCGTAGAGCTTTTAAAAGTTTGTCTAACAAATCCTATGCTAGGAAAGGGTCCAAAGGTAAGTGTAAGACCAAGGATATTATATGCTACAATTGCCACCAAGAGGGACACATGAAGAACGAGTGCCCCCAATTGAAGAAAAGGGATGACAAGAAGGAGGAGGAGAAGAAGAGTGACAAGAAGAAGTCAAAGGGAAAGGAGAAGAATGCCACCAACCTTAAGGCAACTTGGGATGATCCATCATCCTCAGAGGAAGAAGAAGAGCAAGTCTCTCACTTCGCTCGTATGGCACAAGATCACTCAGACTCATCAGATGATGAACGAAGCTCAAGTAGTGAATATGAGAGCTCCTCCACTTCATCATCAGAGTCAGAAGCTTCGGTAAGTGAGGTATACCACTTACCCTCATCTACTTTAGTAAAGATTATTTCTAGCACTAACATGGACTTAGCTAAGGATAGAAGTAAAATTAAGGAGCTAAAAGAAGAAATTGTCATGCTTAGAGCAGAATCTACTGAACTTAAAGAATTGCATGCTAGTTCTACCTCTTCACATGCTTCACATCTTGAAACTAAAAATAGGGAATTAAGGAAAAAAGTAGATGACCTCACAAAGGCCCTTAGGAAATTCCATGTAGGATCTAGTAACCTAGACATGATAATCAACAGTCAAAGAGTCGTTTATAACAAGGTCGGCTTAGGATATAGGCCTAAGACAAAGGAGGTAGCCTTTGTCTCACTTACCGGTAGGATTGGTGTATCTAGGAGACTAGGGGCTAAGGGAACCACAAAGAAGGCATGGGTACCTAAGAGATTTCTAAATGATACTTATGGATCAAAGATATGGGTACCAAAAGAGTATGTTTTTCATGTTGTTTAAGTAAGGGTGAAGGAGGCCTCAACTATGGGGAAGGCAAGTGTTTAATCAATGGACACTTTGCCCAAAGATCATAGGTGAACATTTTAAACATTGAAAACCATTTTATGTTGTACACACTTTGCCATGCTTCTTAAAGCTACATCATTGCAAAATTAGATTGAATACTTGATACAAAATGTAGTAGTTTTCAAGATTTTTGGATTTTTATCAAAAGTCATGCATGTTTGAAATTCTATATGGACTAATATTTTTTCCTGATAGAGTATATCATTTCAAACATGTATGCAAAATTTTATAATTTTTGGAATTTTTTTGAATTTTCTGGAAGTTTCTAAAATTCGACAGAAAAGCTAAAATGTGTCACTGATAGCGTATCAGTTGACTGCCCCATGGGCAGTCGACTGGCACGACTGATTTCAGCTACTGTGAGAATTTTCAGAAATCGAAAATTCTCCTATTTGATACCATGGGTTTTGGTTGCTTGAGGCAATCATTTTGATGATGTCAAAGGGGGAGAATGGGTGGTTTAAGTTAGAATTTAAACTTGAAATGGATGGTTTAAGGTTTTCCTTCTCACTTAAACCTTGAATGATTAAAAATGGGGAGACGACATGGATTAAGGGGGAGGTTACCTCTTAGGTTCTAATATGTCTTACATTTTTAAGATTGTTGAGTGTTAAGTGGAACTTAACCTGGATTATGATTAGAATTAAAAATGGAGAGAAGACATGGATTAAGGGGGAGGTTACCACTTAAGTTCTGATATGTCTTACATTTTTAAGATTGTTGAGTGTTAAGTAGAACTTAACCTGGATTATGATTAGAATTAAAAATGGGGAGAAGACATGGATTAAGGGGGAGGTTACCTCTTAGGTTCTGATATGTCTTACATTTTTAAGATTGTTGAGTGTTAAGTGGAACTTAACCTGGATTATGATTAGAATTGAAAATGGGGAGAAGACATAGGTTAAGGGGGAGGGTGTCTCTTAGGGTTACTATGTCTTATGCTTGTTCAATTGCTATCTTTTGCTATTGCTATTGTGGTTGTTATTTATCTCTAACTTAAACATATTACCACACATCAAAAAGGGGGAAATTTTTGAGGCAATCGGCCCTTAAATGATTGAAAGATCATGGTTTTGATGTGTGTGGCTGAATATGTTTAAGGTTAGAGTGTTATGTTGTATTTGATGTGTGTGATTGAGTTTGTAGGACTTGGAGAATCACACATGTTGGACATATCCGAGGGACGAGAGTCGAGGGAGGAGAGCTCCAAGGGCAAGTCGGAAAGTGGACTTCAAGGGCACACGTGAAGGGTGGCATGGAGGCAAGCCAAGGGAAGGCTTGCGTGCGCATCTGAGGAACGATATCCAGAGGAAGAGGACTTCAAGAGGCTAGCCAAGGGAGCAGACCTGAAGGGATACGTGAAGGAGAAGGTCCGGAGTGGCTGGAGTTGAGCTGAGAGGTTGGGCAGTCGACTGCCCATGGACCAGTCGACTGCCAAAACCCACAGTAAGTTTTCGGCCTCAGACCAGTCGACTGCCCCATGGGCAGTCGACTGGTATACCCCAAAAACTAGCCGTTGGCTAGCAATTAATGCTAGACCAGTCGACTGCCCTTGGGGCAGTCGACTGGTGCGGGGATGGACAGACTGCGAGTCTGTCCTGTTCACCTATAAAAGGAGCACCTTTTTGCACGTGTACGGTATGGTTCCATATAGTGTCATAGTGCTGCTCGTCTAAAGAGTGTCCCATACTTCCTCTCGCATATTTCTTCATTCTGTAACGAGGAAGATCGACTGTAAAGGTTTCTCCACCTGAAGGAGAGTTTTCCATAGTAAAAGTGGTGCTCGCGGCGTGGATCCTTGGACTAGTCACCCATCTGGGTGGATACCAAGTAAACGATTATTGTTAGCATTGTATTTCTCCTTTGCATATTATTTTCTGCTGCGCTAACAATTTGTAGTGAAACGAAAAAGTGCTATTCACCCCCCCCCTCTAGCACGCCTAGACGATCCTTCAAGCTCTTGTAAGATGTGTATACTAAAAGACATGATTTCTTTATATGAACATCTTCATTTTGAAAAGAGAATCACAACTACACTAGGTGCTTGTTTATATTAGTACATGCATAAAGTTCATTACTTCGCATTGTAGATAACATGGTGTGTAGTGTCACATGGAAGATCATGTTATCAGTTTCTTGCCTAGTATAAGTAGAGGCTCACAACCGAAATGGAATTGGACAAACTATCGGGATGGTTGTAGTATAATTAGGTGTGGTTGGTCTTGACCATAGAATTATACTAGTGTGCTTTGAGTACATTGAGCAGGACCAAAATCAGAGGTTATCCAATTTGTACTGACTTAATAATTGGATAGAACCTCAAACTTTATTATGGAGTACGATCCCTTAATCCCAATATAATAACGGGCATATATTATTAATTATTATTTTCTTTGATTTATAAATGGGCGAGATCTATTATGTTATATTGCTAAGCTCGGTAGGTTGGGAGATAATATTAATAGTATGACGTGTCGTTGATTATTGACGGAATCCATGTCCTGGTGAGTCGGGTTGATGATGCCCCCTTGATGAGCTCAAAAGGTTCATCATGCTAAACCCTGCAGGTGGATTTGATTCAGCATGATGATAAGGTTGAGTGGTACTAGTCAAGGATCTAGAAGTTAATTAATTTGAATTTTTAATAATTTAAATTAATTAACGGGGATTCGATATCTTAAACACGGGGGGATGGACGACTCATAATATGTGGAGCCCATATGAAAATATGGGGGTTGGTGAGGAAGTTCAATTAAGATCCTTTAGTGGAATGGATCTTAATTATGGATCGTGTTTAGATCCATTGGTGGGCCAAGATCCAACTCCTCCTCTTGGTCCCTACCTTAGCCCTATAAATACCCAAGGAGATCATGATACTGTTGGTGTAAGTTGCATCAATGATGTCCTCCTCTAAATGTTTTAATGTTTGACAATATACTTAAGTCAGTGATACATTGAACAAGGGAAGGGGAGTTAAGAGAGGAGTAACCAAAGTGAACCAAAGTCCTAGATTAACATAGGCAATAAGTCTTGGTTCGAAGAATTGGGCACTAAGTCCTAATCATGGATTGGGCACTAAGTCTTGGCAAAGGGCAGGGCACCAAAGACTTACTCGGAAGGTGGGCACTAAGTCCTGGTCAAGGACTGGGCAAGAAGACCTGGCCGAGGGTTGGCCACCGAAGTCCTGGTCGAGGACTGGGCAAGAAGACCTGGCCGAGGGTTGGGCACCGAAGTCCTAGACTTAGGGTTTGGGGAAGAAGTCTTGGTCCGAGGGATTGAGCAACTTAGCTGAGCGATGACTAAGGACAGAAGTAGAGATGGGTCAGGGTTCGGACGTCTCGAGATCCGAGAGTATCAAAAGCTAAGCAAAAGTATACCCGAAGGACTGGGTGGCAACCGTCTCCTGAATGGAGTAGGTGAAAGGCGCGTTCTCGGGGGTGGGAACTTGCGTCAGTTCGACCTAGGGTTTTGTGGAAATCCAAAGTCAGAACCAAGTCCTTAAGGCTAATATTGTGTGTATACTTGCTTTGTAGTTATGTATCTTGCAGGTACCAAAGATTGGAAGACAAAGCAATAAACTGGGCTGGAACCAAGGAAGCCAGGTGCCCCCTTCAATAGGGGCACCCAACAACTTCCAGGCGCCCCCATCAATAGGGGCGCCTAGCCCAAAGAGCAAAAGTGGTTGTTTCGTGAAGAAGGCAGAATAGGCTTCCATTCAGGCGCTCGTGATGATACAGGCGCCCAAGTTGAAGGTTGTATTTGCTGTTTCGAGTTTGAAACAGAAATAAGCTTTCATTCAGGCGCCTGGGAGGTCTGGGGCACCCTGGTCAGAGATTTTATCAGCCGCGACGAGTTCGACGCGGGGATAATGGTTGACCAAGTCTATAGGAGCGCCCCCATCGTCACAGGCGCCCGAATGAAGCCTATATAATGGGCTTCAACCCCTCAGCTTCAGATACAACTTTCTAGAATGATTCTGAGCATGCTGACTGACGACAAAGCGCTAAAGATGAGGTTCTATGACCGGGAGGCTCCAGGAGGAAGTGCGCGGCACTTCGGAGGTCCATATCGGCCGAGGCTTCGACCTTAATTGTTTGGTTTGCTTTTTATTCTGCACTTAATTTCATATCTTTTTCATTGTAATTTCTGTACTGTAAGATGGGTTATCTCCGCCTCCGGAAATTTCGGAAAGGAGACCAATAGTGGACTCACGCCGAGTACATAGGCCTTGGACGTACTGACCCTGGGGGTCAGGAACCAAGTAAATAAATCTCGCGTGTCCGTTGTCTTGCATTTATTCTTTCTGGTTTATTTTCCGGTGCACTAACGCTCTGAGTCTAGAAAGATCGAAAGATTTACGAAGTTTACGACGAAGAATTTTACGGTCGATATTCACCCCCCCTCTATCGACGGCACCGGCCCTATAATTGGTATCAGAGTCAAGCCACTCTTCACCGGACTAACCGCCGACGGAGCAACAACGCTAGAAGTTGAGGGGGAGCCCAGGGGTGAATCAGGTACAATTTTTTTAATGTCTATTTTTAAATTCCATATTATATGCTTCACATGCAGGAAGAGAGGGCACTATAAAAATCAGTGCCCTACTCGTAAGAATCGTTCTTCACCGGCGGCAAAAGGGCACCAGCGCCAGGAGTCCAGAGAGACAAATGTCACGTACGATGCTTCTAATGCGAAAAGTACGGACACTACAAAAATAAGTGTCCGGCAAAGGTACGCAAAATGTATGTTCCGAAAATTTTTCAAATTCCCGCACTTTCCTATGTTAATAATTTAGATAAGTCTGTTGATTTTTCTGATAATAATTTTTCTGATAAATTAGAAGTGTTACATAGTCAAATAGATACATAGCATGATCAGTTAGAAAAAATAGGTAATTCTAAAATATCAAAAATTAACCTTGTAATCCTTAACATTAATTCGTTAATTTCTAAAATTAATTCTGAAAGTAATCCTAAATTTAAGTCTGAAAATTCTAATAATTTTAATTCTGAATTCAAATTTGAAAATCCCTTGGATAAATCTGAATTCAAATTTGAAAATCCCCTGGATAAATCTAAATTCAAATTTAAAAACCCTTGGATAGATCTGAACTCAAATTTGAAAATCCATTAGATAATTATGATTTTAAATTTGAAAATCTTAAGGATAATTCTGAGGATAATGAGGATAATTCGGAGAATAATAATGATAATTCTAAGGATAGTGGAGATAATGTCTCTTTAGATTATAGTTTAATTATTCCCTTGGATAATCCTGAAATAGTAACTAGCGACCCATATTACTCCACCTATGTTGAGGATATTGAAGGATGTAATTTTGAGAAGGAGTAGATGGAATTTTTTAAGATTAAGGCCATAGTCAATAAAAATCACAAAGATTCAAATAAACCAGAATTATTGGAAAAACTTGAAAAGATAAATAAGGAAGAAATAGTAGATGAGTCAGAAATTCTTGAAATAATAAAAATGATGAAATTAAACCCACAACTTTTAAGTAACCCAGAAATATTGAAACATAAAACTTAAAAATTCTAATTAAATTTAAATTAATTTTTAAACCTTAAATTAATCCTTTATTTAACATTAATTAATTCTTAATATTTAATTCGTAATTAATTAATTAATTTTAAGAAAAATCAAATTTTAAGTTAAATCTTAAATAATTCAAATTCAAATTAATTCAAATAAATCTTAAATAATTCAAATCAAATTAATTCAAATAAATCTTAAATAATTCAAATTCAAATTAATTCAAATAAATCTTAAATAATTCAAATCAATTTAATTCAAATAAATCTTAAATAATTCAAATTCAAATTAATTCAAATATATCTTAAATAGTTCAAATTCAAATTAACTCAATTAAATCTTAATTAAATAAAATTCAAATTAATTCTTAATTAAATTAAATTCAAATTCATTCAAATTAATTTTTAATTAATTCCTAATTAATTCAACCTCAATTAATTCTCAATTAACATGAATTCAACTAAATCTTAAATAACTTAAACTCGAACTAAGATAAAATCTTGCCCAAACCGCAAGAATTAATTTAATAAAATTAAATATGTCAAAGTGGATTGACATATTCGCGGGTTCACATGACATGTATCAAATCGAGAATTTGATACATTTTTAGAAACTTAAATAAAATGATTTAAATTGCTTGACTCATGCATAACTGTCATGCCATGCATATACAATTTTCTTAAAATACATGTCATGTCATTCAAGTCTAATTTTATGCATAATTTAGAATGGTTATAGGAAAAAGATTAATTGAAACTTGAACAACCTAGTATTGGGAGGCGGTGAGATGATAGTACGTTAGGGAAACTATTTTGGTGGAACTAGCCGAAGCTACTGATCCAAGACCAAAACTAGTTAGACCAAAATCTTTCAAGGAGTAACTTGAAGATGAATTTTCAATAAAAGGTTTTGTGAAGAAAAGGGTTGATGATCCAATAAGGCAACGACCAAAGAAGACCTAGTGCCTCGCCAAGACCTGGAAGTCAATTATTGAAAATCAAATTCACTTTACTATTGTCAGATTTGAATCTAACACAAGTTTTAATTAAATCTTAGATTTAACAATGAATTAAGAAAAATAATTCAAGCATTCACAATGCACCCATAAGGCAACCATGATTACTGTATTGAGATATCTAGAATGGGTGAGATGTTAAGGACTAATAAATTGAAAAATATTTTTTTAAAATTGTTTTTCAAAATTGTTAGAATATTTTTTAAAAAATATATTTTCAAAATAGTGCTTTAACATAATAATGTTTTTATGGAATTCATGCTTGTCTGATTGGTATACATATTATACATTTTTCAAAAGTATATCATTTCAAAATTGTTTGACTAACACAATTAAACACAAGCCTCTTAGGTCATTACTAAAGTTTCTTAAGGTACTTAGATAGAGTCAAATGGTGTTGGATGCAAGGGGAGTGTTTTTTTTAATCTTTAAAAAAAAATTCAAAAATTGCGGCTTAATTTCTATCACATAGGTTTTCGAAAAAGCTTATACTTTAAAAATTATCTTCTTTCAAAATTATGGCTTCAAAATTTATCTACCTAAAAATTATCATTCATTTGATTTTGATAAACCCTAAACACACAGAGGAAGGTCCACTTCATGATCTACAAGGACTCCTAGGATGTGTCAAATTAAGGGGGAGTCTAAATCAAATGAAGATTTTCTGACAAATTTTTTTTGGCAACCATTTTTTGTGAATTATTAAATAATACTTGTGGTCTGAACCAAACCCTAAAGACTTAGAGGAAGAGTACTTGTGGTCAATGATATGGCTCGCATGTCGTACATGATAATTCTCAGGATCGTATATTATTGCTTTTGGGTTTTTGGATATGAAACTGGGATTTGGATTTGAATGTTAATACTACGAAAAGAAATAGCAAAACAGATATGAAATTTATTTCTAATTAAGGAAAGACAATGCAGGTAAGGAAATCTAGTTTACCCTAACTACAATTGCAGCAAAGAAAAAGCAACTCGAAATAAGCATTCAAGAAATAGGGCATTAATGAAACCTAGACATGGAACAAAACCTATAGCATTAAAGAAATCTAGACTGATCTAACTTAATTGCATTTAAATGAAAACATGAAACATAAAGCAATTAAAAGAGACAAGACAAGACAAAAGTTAAACAACTAAGAAACATCACAATTGAAATTAACTGTTCTAAGAAGCATTTAACCAAGCACCATACAGGCATGATTGAAATTGCTTCAAGAACGTGCCAATTGATATGGAAAAGTTCCATCAAATACAAACATTCACAATCAATCACAAACATTCATTAATTAACTCAAAACAACTCAAATTTCAACATAATAATCAAATCCTGGCTATGAAGTAGACGTGGCTACTGGCTGTGAATGAAGTGAAGGAACTGCTATGATGGGAGTAGCAACTGTGATGCTGGAAATGCTGTGAAGTAGAAGAACTGTGAAGAAGTGGATCAAATTGCTGAGAAGGAATTTCTGTAATGAAATTGCTGAAGGGAATAAACTGCTAGGAAAGAAATTGAATTGCTGTGAAGGAACTGAAGCTGGCTACTGGATCTGAAGAACTTCTGTGAAGTAGGGGCTGCCGGAATTGGAGTTGTGAAGAAACTGTGAAGAAGCTATGGTGATCGGATGCTGCTGAAAAGAAAACTGCAAGGAACTGAATTGCTGTTAAGAACTGCTACCGGATCTGATGAAGGCTAGCTACTGAAGGAGCTGCGAAGAAACAAAACTGCTGAAATTGAAAGAATTGCTATAAAGGAAAACAAATGAAAGAATTGTAGTAAGAAATGGATTGCCTGCTGCGGAGGAAGATGGTTGATCGTTTCCTCTCAACCCGAGAGGAAGCTGGTGAAGGAGATGGTCGACTAGGGCTCGAACCCCGGGCCCTAGCTCGTGCGATGGCGTGCGGTGGAGGAAGATGGTTGGCTGCTTCCCTCAACCCGAGAGAAAGCTGTGGTGAAGTCGACTAGGGTTCGGACCCCGAGCCCTAGCTGTGCGGTGATGACCCGGCCGACGACGAGATGGAGAGGTGGAGATCCGTCGGCTGGAGGAGATGAAGCGAAATCGCTGAGGAAGAAGGAGGTTGCCCCCTTTGACGATCGATACCCTAATCGAGTGGATGATAGCCCTTTTCTCTGTATCCCTTTGGTTCGGCTCAGCCTTGGTTCTGTCTAGCCTTGGGTCCCGTCCAGCTTGAGTTCAGCCAAGCCAGCTTCAGCCCAGCACTTGGTTCTGCCAAGCCAAGCCAACTTCAGTCCAGACTTGGGTTCGGTCTAGTCAGCCAAGCCAGAGCTCTCAGCTCAGAAGAAAATTAGCAACGAACGGCTGAGATCGATTTGGCTTCATCCAACGGTCGAATCTCTTCAGATCTGAACCAAACTCCACAGATCCCAATCAATGGTCCTGATTTACCTATTCCCAGCTCGGATTAACTAGATCAGTGGTGGATGGTCCAGATTTTTCCTTTTCTTGAATGGATGGTCTAGAACATCTTGAGCTTGATCCAACGATCAGATTACTTCTGATTTGACTGAAATTTTCAGATCTTGATCCCTGGTCATGATTGATTCTATCTTGAACTTGGATTGACCAGCTGTTGACCGATGCTCAGATCTAGCCGTTCTCTGGAATGAACGGCTCCTATTAATCCGATGCTTGATCCCTTTGATCTGGATCCAATGCTGACTCAAGTCTGACCCGATTTGATCGAGGTCCATGATCATTTGAAGTCTACAAAATGATATTCAAATTTAGTATAAAAAATATCCCAAATATACAAAGATTTGAATTAAAACCCAAAATAGAGGAAATATATGGAACATAATACAATTATAAACTTAAGCATATAAAATGTGGATCAAACATGGATTTTAGAATCGAAAATAATCAACAAAAATGGTGTTTATCAAACTCCCCCACACTTATTCTTGGGCGTCTCGCACAAGCCAACTAGTAAACTAAGGATGTATCCCCCTAGATTATTCTCAATCATAGTTAGAAGCAATTGAAAGGAAATTACCTAGGGTTGTCAATTCTCAAAAATCTAAGATCAATGGACTAGAGACTTGTCCTTAAATCAACAACTTAGCATTTTCATCCTTCATGATTCATTGAAATGAATTTAACTCACTAAGCCTTTCATGAGAAGTTTTGGTGGCTCTCTTCTTGAGTTCTAAGTTCATGATGAAAATGGAGCTCACTCAAACACACATGCTTTTTGCACTACCATAGGCTTGCTTGTTATCTACTCTCCATCATTATTCATGATTCGGATCCACACCTACAAAAGCTTATTCAAACAAGTTAAAGAAGATATATGCAATGATAGAGATGAAATAGAAAATTGAGAGACTTGACACTTATGACTCATGATAAAGCAAATAAAGAATATGATATGGCAAAAAGATATGGCAAAGCAAAGAAACTAATATGATAAGGAAACATAGAGAAGAAATATAGCATGATAAGAAAATATGGAAAAATTAAGGAAAGTAGAAGACTTGGACACTCAAAAATGCATCCCAATGCATTTTGCCCTCTTTTGATGACTTCTAATGCATTCCGTCCTCATTCACAACTTCAAATTCAAAATGTAACATTGATTTCCACTTCAGATTTTTCTTTTCTTTTCCTTTTCTTTTCTTCTATTTTCTGTTTTCAACTTCTCCTTTTTTTTCAATGACTCAGCTACTCCATAGCTTCACTGTTGATGCAGTCTGGCCCTGATTGTTATTTTGGTGTTGTCACCGATTTTAGTTTAGGTGGATGCTTATTGATTATGATTAAGCCCTGATCGGGGATCAGACATGGTATGGGAAATCCTAGCTTGGATGGCTAGGTGTTGGAAAATCCTAACCTGGAGGGTTAGGTGTTGAAAATCCTAGCTTGGAGGGCTAGGTGTTGGAAAATCCTAACCTGGAGGGTTAGGTGTTGAAAATCCTAGCTTGGAGGGCTAGGTGTGTGAAAAGTCCTAATTCGGAAGAGGTGGGTGAAAAGTCCTAGCTTGGAGGGCTAGGTGGAAAGTCCTAACCTGGAGGGTTAGGTGCAAATTCCCATCTTGGAGAATTAGGTGAAAAAGTCATGGCTTGGAGGGTCAGGTCCTAGCTTGGAGGGCTAGGTTTGGAAAAGTCCTAATTCGGAAGGGTTGGGTGAAAAGTCCTAGCTTGGAGGGCTAGGTGAAAAGTCCTAACTTGGAGGGTTAGGTGCAAATTCTCAACTTGGAGAGTTAAGTGAAAAATCCTTAGCTTGAAGGGCTAAGGTGGATGAAAATTTAGCTTGGAGGGCTAGGTTTGAGTCCCTGGATCGGTCTGGTGATCGATCAGGGAATCTGGCACGCTGCTCTGTCGTGGATCGGTCTGGTGACCGATCCAGGAATGACTGATCGATCTGGTGACCGATCAGGAAGCACACAGTGAGTTTGGGAACCTACTGTATTGCTCCTGATCGATCTGGTGACCGATTAGGGAGTATGGGTTTCACCCACTGCATGGCTCCTGATCGGTCTGGTGACCGATCAGGGAGCAAACAGTGAGGTTGAGTTCCCTTGCTGATATGCTCCTGATCGGTCTGGTGACCGATCAGGATCACTGTACAGATCGTTCTGGAGAACGATCCAGCGTCGTAGGTTCCTCTCTATGCTCGATCACGACGGAGACTGATCGGTCTGGTCACGACCTGATCGGTCTGGTGACCGATCAGAAGATTTCCTGATCGGTCTGGTGATCGATCAGGAGGTCTGGACTGCGAAGTTCAGAAATCGCCCGATAAAGGGGTGGATCGGTCGGGTGATCGATCCACAACCTGGGATCGATCTGGTGATCGATCCAGGAGAGTCCCAAAGAAATGGCAATTTCTAATTGAGCGTTGGAAACCGATCAGGACAGAGCCTGATCGGTCTGGACCTAGCCTGATCGGTCTGGTGACCGATCACTTTAATTCAAATTGCACTGTCAGGCGCTCTGACCGCGTCTGAACGTATCCGATTCTCTGCGCTTAACGTCTGATATATGATTTGTTGTTTGATATGCTGCTCTAACACTCTGATTAAGCTGCAGGTGATAGGGGAGTATTCAAACACTCAAGGAGAAGTCAATGGAGGCTTTCCTTGGAGCAGGTTTGTCCGTTTTCCATCTCAGGTTGCAACGGCCGGAGCTGCTGATTGGAGCTTGGCTGAGGGGAGCTCAGGAAGTCCAGGGAGGGCTCAGTGGTAGCTAGCGTTGGCAGAGAAGCAGCTGGAGGCTGCAGGAGATGCTATCACTTGATGCTGGGTGGAGAAACAAAAGGGCAGAAGAAGCCTTCGTTGAAGCAGAGGTTGAGTTCAAGTGTTTTGCGAACTGAGTTCTTGCTGCGCCTTGTGTTCTCCACATCTAGCTTGCGTGTTCTGAAGTTTCATCATCTTGAACAAGCTACTTCAATCTTGAAGCAATCAACCATTACTTGAGAGCTTGAAGGAGAGAACAAGAAGCTTGGAGTCCGACAGCGGGAAGACACGAGGAAGGGTTTCTTGCGTGAGATCGCCGCTGGGTGGAGCTCGGGAAAGCTTGCTGTGTTCTTGTCTTTGCTAAGTGCTAAGTAAGATCTTTCTTGTTGTTTCATTGTGCTTAAACTTAAATCTGTGATTGAAACGCTGTAGAGAGGTTTCTCCACCGAGAAGGAGGTTGCTTTCTATCCGATGATAACCGGGGCTTGATCTGCCGACGATCAAGGGATCACCCACCTTAAGGGCACGCCAAGGAGTAGGGGCAAGTTATCCCCGAACCTTGTAAACCCTCCTTGTTAGCGATCTTGCTAGTGGTGTTGTTTTCTTTTGTTTTCTGAATTTCTGTATGCTCTGTTCTTGCTACTTCCGCTGTGCTACTAACAACTCTGAGTGCAGAATTTCGATTAGTGTCTAAGTCCAAGTGATTGGCTATATTCACCCCCCCCTCTCTAGCCATCCAGGTTCCAACAAGTGGTATCAGAGCTTGGGGCTCTGTTTACGGCTTAACATCCGAGAGTTATCAACAAGATGGCATTGAGAGAAGGCTTCTCCACCACCCGACCTCCATTCTTTGATGGCGCTGATTTCCAATATTGGAGATCGAAGATGTAATATTATTTGAAGATGGATATCAATACTTGGTTCACGGTGAAGGAGGGATTCACCCCTCCTAAGGATGATGAAGGCAAAGAACTCGAATCATGGCGGTGGACTGCCGAACAAACCCGGAAGAGTGAAGCCGATGCGAAGGCGGTTGTCACTCTACAATGCGGCATGAACAAAGACCAACTCATCAAGGTTGGTCCTTTCACAAGTGCAAAGGTCTTGTGGAACAAGCTCATCGAGCTACATGAGGGCACCCGAGATTCAAGAATCGCTAAGAGGGACTTGTTCCTCAATCAACTTCAAAATCTCTCCATGAAGGAGAATGAATCGGTAAGTGAGCTTCATAGTCGGTTCAAGGAAGTCCTCAATGGGCTTCATTCGATTGATGAAAAGGTCAAGAATCGCGACCTTGTGAGGTATGTACTAAAAGCATTTCCAAGGAATTCTTTGTGCTCATCCATGGTGGATGCCTACAAAGTTTCCAAGGATCTATCCATTGTAAAATTAGATGATTTATTTTGTGAAATAGAATTGCATGAAATGGCTAACAAAGACCCCAAGGAGAAGGGGATTGCCTTAGTTGCAGGGGACCGAACTAACAAGAAGAAGAAGGAGAAGGAAGTCTCTTCATCTTCATCCTCTTCCGAAATCGAGTCCGATTCCGAGGAAGATGGCAGCGACTCTTCTTCCTCCAAGATGGTGAACTTTGTGAGAAGAATAATGAGAAAGGGTTGACGCTTCAAGAGTAGAGGTAACTCTAGTGAAGCTAAACTTGATAAGACTAATGCCTCTTGCTTTGAGTGTGGTAGGAAAGGACATTTCAAGAATGAATGCCCAAAACTAAAGAAGAAGGAGGAGAAATTCAAAAAGAAAGAAGAAAAATTCAAGAAGAAGAAGAAGGCCTTGAAGGCCACTTGGGATGAGTCATCCTCTAGCTCATCCGATGAAGAGAAGGAGGAGAAGAGCACAAGGCATGTGACACTTATGGCTCTTGGAGAGGAAAGCAGTGATGAATCTTCAAATTCCTCAAACGCAGCTTCATCATCATCGGATGATGAAGAGGTAACTTCTCCCGAGATTGAAAAGTGTTATAAAGCAATTGCATGCCTAACTAGTATGTTGAAAAAGTCAAAGAATAAGGTTAAAGCATTGCAATTAGAAATTGATTAATTGAAATTATCTAGAGATGATAACATTGATGATTTGCATGTTGAATTGTTAGAAGATGAAATTAAATCATTGAAACATGAGGTTGAAAAGTTGAAATTCTCTAAGGTTGAGGAAGTGGATGATTTGCATGATGACTTGCTAGTAGAAGAGAACAAATCATTGAAGAGTGAAGTTGAGAAACTCAAGAATATTTGAGAAATTCTCAACTAGCTCTAAAACCCTAGACATGATCTTGAATGCCCAAAGGGCAGTCTACAATAGGGTCAGTATTGGTTATCGTCCTAAAGAACCCTCATTTGTGTCTCTTATGTCTAGGACTGATATGAGACAATCTAGTACACCCAAGGGTCAAAAGAAAGTTGTCAAGGCATGGGTGCCTAAGTCTTGTTTAGTTGATGCTTTAGGTCCCAAGGTTTGGGTACCTAAAACTTCTATTTTTCGAATTGTGTAGGTTATGATTGAGGGGGAGCATCTATCAACTTGGTTCGTTGATAGTGAATGCTCTAAACACATGACTGGGGATAGATCATTGTTTACCATACTTCACAAGAAAAGTAGAGGTAATGCATCATTTGGTAACAATGGTAGTCTTATGGTCATAGGAATAGGAAACATTCAAATATCCGAATGTCTTAGAATTTCAAATGTCCTTCTCGTCAAGGGGATGACATTTAATCTCCTAAGTGTCAGTCAATTGTGTGACACGGGTTACACAATTGATTTTCAACCAAGTCAATGTCTAGTTAGACAATATGACACCTTGGACACGGTACTAGTAGGAACAAGAGTAGACAATATTTATCAAGTTTCATTTAAAAGTGCTACTAATATTTCTACTAAGTGTTTCATGTCAAAAGAAGAAGAGTCCACCCTTTGGCACCGGAGGCTAGCACATGTGAACATGAAGAACATCCGGAAGTTGGCCAACAAGGGACTAGTTCGTGGCTTACCAAGCATCAAGTATGAGAAAGATAAACTTTGTGATGCATGTCAAATGGGTAAGCAAACAAAATCTGCACATAAAGGTAAAAGCGCTGTAAGTACTTCTACTGCATTAGATTTACTTCACATGGATTTGTTTGATTGTAGTACTATCATATCATTGAATGGAAATAGGTATTGCTTTGTGATCATTGATGATTTCACTAGATATACATGGACCTACTTTTTAAAATATAAGGACCAAACCTTAGATGTTTTTATTTCTTTTTGTAGAAGAGTTGAAAATGAATAATCATTAACCATTAAGACAATTAGGAGTGATCATGGAGGTGAATTTCAAAATCAAAGGTTTTTAGAATTTTGTCAAGATAGAGGTTATAGACATGAGTTCTCTACTCCTAGAACACCACAACAAAATGGTGTTGTAGAAAGGAAGAATCGTGTTCTACAAGAGGCTGCACGAAGCATGCTTAATGAGTACTCACTCCCGAGTTACTTATGGGCTGAAGCTGTAAATACAGCTTGCTATGTGCAAAATCGAGTCCTCATTCATAGGTTTTTAGGAAAGGCTCCCCATGAACTTTGGTTTGGAAAACCACCTACGGTTAAACATCTTAGGGTGTTTGGTTGTAAGGTGTTCATTCTAAACACCAAGGACCATCTTGGAAAGTTCACGGCGAAGGCTGATGAAGGGATACTGGTCGGGTACTCCCTCGTTAGCAAAGCCTATCGAGTCTACAACAAGAAGTCTAGAATGGTTGAAGAGTCTTCTGATGTTGTCTTTGAAGAAATTCCAAAAGTCAACGGTCAACCAGAAGATGAAGTCCAATTCGAACTTAGGAGACTAAGTTTGAATGAAAGCCCAAATGTTGTTGATGGTGATGAATCTGATGACTGTGAGCCAAGACAATCCATAGATCAGCCGGATCCTGAGGCTGAACTTGTGTCTAGTGAGCCCATTCAAGAAGCACCACCAACACCAAGGCAAACTAGATTAGTCTCTAGTCATCCCCAAGACCAAATTATTGGAGACATCCATCATGGGGTTAGAACTAGATCATTCTTCCGGAATGAGGCTAATGAAGTTGTCCTAATTTCAGAAATTGAACCTAGAAAAATTGATGAAGCATTAAATGATCCCGATTGGATCATTGCAATGCAAGATGAAATAGGTCAAGTTGAAAGAAGTCAAGTTTGGGACTTAGTCCCTAGACCCAAGAAGACCACCATTATTGGAACCAAATGGGTCTTCAAAAACAAATTGAACCATAAGGGAGAAATCATTAGAAACAAGGCACGCTTAGTAGCCAAGAGCTATAGTCAAGTTGAAGGCCTTGATTATGATGAGACCTATGCTCCCGTGGCACGATTAGAATCCATTTGATTGATGCTTGCATTTGCAGCACATGGCGGCTTCAAGCTATACCAAATGGATGTCAAATCGGCCTTTCTAAATGGGTTGATTAGAGAAGAGGTCTACGTCGAACAACCTCCGGGGTTTGAGAGTTTCGAATTTCCAAACCACGTGTTTAAGCTCAAAAAGGCACTTTATGGCCTTAAACAAACACCCTGGGCTTGGTATGAGTGGTTGTCGACATTCCTAATTGAGAAAGGCTTCGTTAGAGGCCAAATAGACCCCACACTATTTCTACGTAGAGATGGTGACAATATTTTTGTAGCCTAAGTGTATGTCGATGACATAATTTGTGGCTCAAATTATAAGGGCTATTTAAATGAGTTCATTGGACACATGGAGAGTGAATTTGAAATGAGTCTAGTAGGAGAGTTGACTTTCTTCCTTGGACTTGAAATCAAGCAATCTCGCGATGGTATCCATGTGCACCAATCAAAGTATACACAAGAAATGCTTCAAAAATTCAATATGAGTGATTCAAAAGAGGTAACCACTCCCATGGCCACAAACACAAGATTAGACAATGATGAGAGTGGTAAACCCGTTAATTTGACCCAATATCGAAGCATGATAGGTAGTTTGCTATACCTCACAGCTAGTCAACCGGATATTCTATTTGATGTAGGTATGTGCGCTAGGTATCAAGTTTGTGCCAAGGAATCTCACTTAATCGCTGTTAAGCGAATTTTGAGGTATCTCAAAGGCACAATTGGAGTCGGTCTATGGTACCCCCATACCGAATCATTTGATTTAATTGGCTATACGGATTCCGACTACGCTGGGTGTAAGTTGGACCGGAAGAGCACAAGTGGGGGTTGCCAATTCTTAGGTTCGTCCTTAGTAAGTTGGTCAAGTCGGAAGCAACATTGTGTTGCTCTCTCCATGACCGAGGCAGAATATATCGCCATGGAAGAGAGCGTATCACAATTGTTGTGGATGATACATACTCTAGAGGACTATGGATTGAGTTACAAGGGTGTGCAAGTGTTATGTGATAAACTTAGCACAATTAACTTAACCAAGAATCCAGTCCATCATTTTAGGACCAAACATATTGAGGTGCGTCACCACTTCATTAGGGATCATGTAGCTAGGGGAGATATTGTACTCTCGCATGTAGAGTCCAAATCAAACCTAGCTGACATTTTCACTAAACCACTCCCCGAAAATGAATTTAGTTTCCTAAGAAGGGAGTTGGGAATGTGTCGCGCTTCATGAATTTCAAATTGCATTCAAACCCTTCATGATTATTTTGAAATTGTTAGGAAACAATTGGGTAACTTTGGGGACATCTCACACAAACTATAAGGTTTAACAAAACGTTTTTGTTTGCTAGATATGGGGTGAGATGTTAGGATCAACTCAATTTCTCAAAATATCAATGCAACCCTTGAGAAATTAAGTTGACGAGATAATAATCACTTCGGTGACCAAGTATGGGGAAAACCAATGCATATCATATGTGTATTTGGCTCCATGATCATATTTGGACATTCTAATCAAGGAAATTTGATTGGACATTTGGATTTGGCACAAATTGTTTGGATGATTGTTGTTTGAGTTTAACTCCACTTGGGTGGAGCAAAGTGACTTGTTCAAATCCTAAGGACCTTTGATCCTTGATTGAAGATCAATTATAGATGAGGGATTGATTCCAAGATCGATATGTTTCACCATATCCCTTTGAACATCGAGTAACAATCTGAAACTAAAAGTTTCTGATCGAATCTGGGAGTTTCTGGAACCTTGATCGGTCACCCGACCGATCAGGACTAGGGTTGATCGGTCCCTGGACCGATCTGGCTTCATCCTGCAACGATCGGTCCACAGACCGATCGAAGGGGCAGCAGTGACTTTCCGAAATTTTGACCAAGTGTACTGAGCTAGCTTGGATCGGTCCCCGGACTGATCTGGCACCCTTTGATGATCGGTCCACAGACCGATCAAGGAGCTCACAGGTTTCTCTCCGGACCCTACTATTTGTGTCTTGATCGATCAGCTGACCGATCAGGAACACGCCTGATCGGTCACCCGACCGATCATGCCCAGATCAGTCCGATCAGGACGTAGCCTGATTGGTCAGGGCGCTATCAGATCGAACGGTGATTCGTTCCATAGCATTAAATTGCGGTTGGTGGGTGACGGACCCAAAATAGACTGTCACAAATATGGGTCTCAAATTTAGATATGAATAAAATGTTGGAAACCCTTTTTGCAATCAAAATCTGAAAATGTAGCAAAGGGGCCACAGGTCGTATTTTTTTCTCGGGGCTAGTTGTTGTGTTTGATTCGAGCTTGGTTTATGTGTCGTTTGTGTTTTTGGGGTTTCAAATAAGTAATTGGGTTTTGGGTTATAATTCAGATATGAAAGTACAATGAAAAATAGAGGAACTAAACTAATGAGCCAAACGAACAATAACAAGTGATGGAAATCAAATCAACTCAAAGAACTTAACTAAAATGGAACAAGCAAGTTTAAATTAAAATGCACAGTTAGTGCTGATGAAAGGAAATTGAGGCTATGAATGTAGTTTTCGGAAACAACAACTTAGCACAACACTCACTACTAAATTCAGAAATTAACTAATAGCAATTTAACTCAAACTAGCTATGAATTTGGGAAGCAAACCAATGCAAAGAATCTTCGAAAATGGATGAATGCAAACCTAACTAATTTCAGACACAAAAACTCACTAAAAACTGCATCTAACTTGGTACAAATTAATATCAACACCTCTCTTGATACAAGGTGAAGAAATTGATACAAACTGATACCAAGGAAGAACTTATGTGCCAATGTGGATGCTAAATACCAAAACTGTAACCTAACAATTCTGAATAGCTGATGGATTCAAAAAAACATTACAGAACTGAAGGGAAAGAAATGCAGAAACTAATCTGATTGGAATGTAAAATTCTAAGACACTAATGCATGAATAAGCTAAGACACTAATGCAGAAACTTGCAAAAAATGGACTGCAGGGATTCGAAGTGCAGAAATTCAGAAATCTGGATTCAGAGTTGATGCGCAGATAAACAAGAATTAAATGCAGGGTTTCAGATGTCACGAATTGGATGCAAAGTCAACAAATGCAAGTTGCAGCAAAATTGCAGAAATAGAAATGCAGAGAAAGAAAACTGATACGAATGCAGTGATGAAAATGCAATGCTTGAACAATCGAAAACAAGGCTGCAATGACAGATTTGAGGGTTGAAGCTACAATTGCAACTTAACTTAAGTTATTAATCGAGAGTGCAGGAAAACTGAAGAGAAACTAAAGATGACTTGATACGAATTCAGAAACTACAGCTAAGAAAAAAAACTGCAGAATTTAAATCTGGATGCAGAGTGGTATGCAAACTGAATTTGGCACACAATAATTAGATTGCAAGGAACTACAATTAAATGCTATGATATCTAAGCAACCTATCTATCTACTGCTAGAGCAGAAATCAACAACTAAAAAGCTCAGAAGCAATTAAGAAAACAGGCAATCTGAAACAAATTCAGAAACTGAATAACAATGCAAAACTTGAATGGCACGCAAGCTGGAATTGGCACGCAAAGATTTAAGCTACAATTAAACTAGAATTTAAAGCAGTTATCCACTACACACATTCCCTAACTATTAAACTTGAAGAAATACACGCAATAGAAACCAAACACAATTCAAAACTTAAACTAAGGTAACTGAAACAGCCATTCAGAACAGAACAATGCAGAAATTTAAATTACAGCTACGAAACATGAAAATTAGCTAGCTAAACTACTCCTCAACCATTCCTCAGCTCAAGAACATCTTGGTCGTCAAGCAAGAGCTGGCTTCGAACCCCTAGGCTCAGCAAATCAGTGGAAAATCATTTCTGAAGTCGATTCTGTTCCAATCTGCGCTTGGTTAGAATTTACAATCCGAATCGCTCTATCTCAACTGGTGGAGCTGCGAAGATGATTTGGGAATCGTCTGAGCTCACCTGAGAACCCCTACAAGTGGCTCAGACGCTTGGAAATGGATTATGGATGAGAAAAAGTGATCGGACTGAAGAATTGCAGAAACCCTCAACAATCCCTGTTCCGGCGCAAATTGAGCTGAATTCTTCAAGGAGACTATCACCAAAGATTCAAACCTTGATCTAGGAATGAAATGGAGGTGGTCACGCCTTCTTGGATGAAAAAATTGCAAACGATGATGAAGAACAGTGAAGAAGATGAAGAATGGCGAAGACGCGACAAGGGTGAGCTGCGCAGAAATTTTTCTTAAGTAATTGGCAATGGACGGTCCAGATTGAATTGGATGAATCCAACGGCTGATCTTGCTCTGATTTGAGCCAAACTTTGATGATGATGATCTGGGGTCAGGATCTACCTCGTGGTTGCTCAGATCCTCCAGATGTGCAACGGATGGTCCAGATTACCCTAATCTTTGAATGGACGATCTAGAGCCCTCCGAGCTTGATCCAACGGTTAATTTAGCTCTGATTGGGATGAAACCTTCAGATCTTGATCAGGGTGCTTGATCAACCCTAGCCCTAGCTCGGATTGCTTCAGATGGTCCCGGATGGCTTAGATCTAGCCGCTCTTTAATCAAACGGCCCAGATTTAATCATAATCTCGATAATTCGATCTGGGTCACTTCCGACTCAAGTTTGACCCAATATGCCCTAGATCCATGAACCTTTCATGCCTACAAAAATAGATCAAGAATTTAGTGGCCAATTAATCCAAATATGTGTAAATTTGCAAGTAAGTCCAAAATAAGAGTAAGTTCTAAAACCTAGGGTAATTTCATAATTAAGCAATAAAAACATTGGTCAAACATGGATCTTAGCAACTCAAATAATCAATAAAATGGTGATTATTAGGCGCCACGGCCAGTATTCAGCCGAAGCTCCTTTTGCTTCATTTGTTTTGTGTTCACCTTGGGGGCGCCCGGAACACTCAGGGTGCCCTACTCAGCTGCTGCCTCACTCCTTTGAGGCTCTTTTGAGGCTCTCTGAGATGCAGACACTCGTTCCTTTGGTCCTGCATCCAGGGTTAGTCAAAAAATAACATAAAGCAGTAAGTTGTTAGTTTTATACAGACTTAGCTGTCTTGGTTCTGACTTTGGGTTTCTAAAATGGAACCCTAGGTCGAACCGACGCCTACTGTTCCCTCAATGGAGAATGCATCCTCACCTACTCCTCTTAGGAGAGTTTACCTGTTGCCAACCGGCTCCTCTGGTTGGACTTTTGCCCAGTAGTCCTTCGCCAGGACTTCAGTATCAAGCTGTCCTTCGCCTGGTGCCTAGCATTCCTTCGCTAGGTCTTGATGACTAGCAGCCCTTCACTAGTTGCCTTGTAGTCCTTCACTAGGACATGGTGACTAGCAGCCCTTCGCTAGTTGCCTAGTAGTCCTTCACTAGGGCTTTGTCTCCTGGCATTCCTTCGCCAGGTGCCTAGCAGTCCTTTGCTAGGGCTTTTCCTGCACACTTGAGTAACATGTTAGAAAACAAATAATACTTAACTTTTGAACCCTTTGCCATTTATCAAAACACAGGTTTGACTTGGGTGCTGTCTGCACTAACAATCTCCCCCTTTTTGATTTATGGCAATTCGATTCAAAAAGTTAAGTTAATCGTTGCATATAAAAATTACCTTTTGTTCCCTCCCCCTGGAAGGAATCTCCCCCTAGATTTTTTAAAAATTCGTGGGGTTTTTGAAAATAGGTTTTAAGTCTGAAGATTGTTAAAAAAAATTTACGCTTTAAAGCTTATATTTTCCAAAATGATTTTCGTTGTGTACTTTGGAAAGAATTTAACCACTTTGACAAATTTTGAAAACTTTAAGAAGAGTTTTGAAAATCATAAGTTTTGAGTACTGAAAATTTTGACGCCTTAAGTTTAAAGTACTCAGAAGATTTGAAAACTTAAAGTTTTAAAGTACTTGGTTAAATTTGAACACTTTACTTTTAAGTACTTACAGTTTGAAAAACTTCAGTTTTAAGTACTTAGGAAACTTTTAAGAACTGTTAGTTTAAAGTACTTAGCACTTTTTGAGAACTTAAAAACTTAAGTACTTAATAAGATTTTGAAACTTTAAGAACTTAGTAAAATTTTGAAACCTTAAGAACTTAAGTACTTAGTAACTTAGTACTTTTTGAATTAAAGATAGAGTTTGAAAATTTTTGAAAAATATAAGTACTTAGAAAAGTTTTGAAAAGCTTAAGTACTTAGGAAAGTTTTGAAAAGCTTAAGTACTTAGAAAAGTTTTGAAGAGCTTGAGAACTTAAGTACTTTAGTAACCTTTTGAAAGCTTAAGTGCTTTGAGGAACTTAGTACTTTTTGAGTAAATGATAGAGTTTAAAAAATTTGAGCTAGAAGATTTTAAACTTTCTCCTTTCCTATCTCTCCCCCTTTGTCATATATCAAAATCAGATAAATATAGCAGAAATTAAATTGCATAGAGGAAATAACTTTCATAAAGGAAAATATTTGCATGTTTTTGCTGTACTGAACCAATTCATGATAAGATTTAAACCAAATCAGTTAATTTTCTCTTGTAGGGACGTGTCTAACCTAATTAGCTACTTACTAATTGTTATAAGCAGTAGTTTTTGCTAGGGTTAGTCAAGTTAAGTGTTTCTGTTCAAGTTAGATTTTCTAAGCTTGACACTTAACTTGATTGCTGTGTAAGTTGTATTTAGTGCCCCAATTACTGCAGATGCACTGACTTAAAGCATCTTGAATTAAGGCAAAGACCTAAGCATCTCAACCCTTTCTAGGTTATCAATCAGAAGTACCCTAAGGTGCTTGTGAGATGCTGGCTTCTAAGTCTATAGGTGCATGCATTTCTAGGGTTAGGGCCTAAGCTAAGTCCATTTTCGAAAAAGCCCTAGTTTTGAAAGGGGGTAGTTTTCAAATAAAACTAAGAAAAAAATATTTAAAAATTTTAAAGCTAAGTTAAAATTTGATTTTGAAAATATTTAAAAAAATTTAAGAGCTGATCTTAAAAAAACATTTGAAAGTGAGTAACGTAGTAGAAAAATCAAAAAGCAAGGTAAACCTATTCTACTAAGCATAATCATAACTGCCTTCTTAGTGAACTGAACTCAGATTCAGGTAGGGGTTTGGTGAATATGTCAGCTAAGTTGGATTTTGAGTCTACATGCTTAAGGACTATTTCACCCCTGGCCACATGATCTCTTACAAAGTGGTGTTTGACTTCTATGTGTTTAGTTCTAGAATGTTGGATTGGGTTCTTAGTCAGGTTGATTGAGATAATATTGTCAATGTAGACCTTAGTTTGATTGTAGTCAAGCTGGAAGTCTTTGAGAGTGTGCGTCATCCATAAGAGTTGTGCCACACACTCTCCTAAAGCTACATATTCAGCTTCAGTTGTGGATAGAGCTACACAGTGTTGTTTTCTGCTGCACCAACTTACTAGACTATTTCCTAATAGTTGGCAGCTTCCACTTGTGCTCTTTCTATCTAGTTTACAACCGGCGTAGTCAGAATCCGAGTATCTTGACAAATCAAAAGTTGAAGTTCTAGGATACCAAATCCCTACATTTAGGGTGCCCTTAACATATCTTAATATTCTTTTTAGGGCTGCTAAGTGCGTTTCCTTAGCACAGGTTTGGTATCTAGCACACATTCCTACAGCAAAAAGAATATCAGGTCTGCTGGCTGTAAGATACAGTAGACTCCCTATCATACTCTTATAGAATTTAAGGTCTACTAGTTTACCATTAGGGTCACTATCTATTTTTACATTAGTGGTCATGGGGGTACTTATGCTTTTAGAGTTATCCATTTTAAATTTCTTTATTAACTCTTTAGCATATTTGGATTGATGGACATAATTTCTATCCCTAGTTTGTTTAATTTGTAAGCCTAGGAAAAAGTTAAGTTCCCCAACTAGGCTCATTTCAAATTCGTTTTTCATAATTTTAACAAATTCTTTTAGAAAATTCGAGTTGGTAGACTCAAAGATTATGTCATCTACGTAAATTTGGGCAATAAATATATCTTTTCCTAGGAATTTAATAAATAAGGTTGAGTCAATTTGTCCTTGTTTAAATTCTTTAGAAATTAAGTAAGTTCATAAGCGTTTATACCAGGCCCTAGGTGCTTGTTTTAGTCCATATAGTGCTTTAGTAAGTTTGTACACGTGGTCAGGTTTTTCTAAGTCCTCAAACCCAGGGGGTTGTCCTACATAAACTTCTTCTTTAATGAATCCATTTAGAAAAGCTGACTTTACATTCATTTGGTATAACTTAAATCCTTTATGGGATGCAAAGGCTAGTAACATCCTAATGGACTCAAGTCTAGCTACTGGGGCATATGTTTCATCGTAATCTAATCCTTCTACTTGGCTGAAACCCTTCGCTACTAAGCGGGCTTTATTTCTGACTATTTCTCCTTGATCATTTAGCTTATTCCTAAAAACCCACTTAGTGTCAATGATGGATTTGCCTTCAGGTTTAGGCACTAGTTCCCAGACTTGGTTCCTCTCAAATTGTGCTAACTCTTCTTGCATAGCTATGATCCAATCAGGGTCAGGGAGGGCTTAAATTGAGTTTCACTACCTATTCTGTCTCACCCAAATCTGGAGTTTTCAATCACGTTAGCCTTATAGGTTTTGTGAGACAGGTTTTGATAAGTAAAATTATTTTGAAAAATTAATTTTTATTTAGAAAACCTTAAATTAATTTTTGAAAATAACTAAGTTTATTTTGAAAAGAAATGTTTGATTCTACACCTAACTGAAAATTTATGTTAGATTTGAATTTCACAAAGAATAATTTGAATTTGAAGTTCAAAAATTGGCTTCCAGGTCTTGGCGAGGCACTAGGCCTTCTTTGGCCGCAGCCTTATTGGATCATCAACCCTTTCCTTGACAAAGCCTTTCAGTGAAGTTTCATTTTCAAAATTAATCTTTGAAAAATTCTGGTCGAACTAGTTTGGGTTTTGGATCGGTAGCTTCGGCTAGTTTCACCAGTCTAAAGAGACCAAGTAAACTTGACCTTATTAGAATTGGTTTCCCTAACGCACTATCATCTCACCGCCACCCAATACTATGCTGTCAAGTTTCAGTTAAGTTTGTTGAGTCCTTAAACTAACCATTCCTAAATCTAAGCATGGTAAGTTGCAGAAATTTAAATAAACAATCAATCAGGCAAATTACAATCAAGAATTGAAATTTATCTAATAATAACTTTTGTTTTTAATTTGGCTCCCCCTAGACTAAAGCCACGGTAATGGTTAGGCAAGATGTGAATCTTGTCCTTGGGGATCCAATACTGATTTGATCCAGTTGGTTTGTTCAGGTATAGTTTTGGTACCCATGCCTGAACTTTACCTCTGGACTGATTCAGTACAGTATAATAAGATCTTTGCCTAGATTTGGTTCTATAGCCTAGTCCGGATCGATTTAGAACTGATTTCTGTTTTCCAAGAATCATTCAAGACCCTTGGAACCAGAAGTGAATCGTTCTAAAGCTGATCTAAGATCCTTAACCTGAGTTTTCAGGGAGGAGTTCTCTTTCTCAAGTTTTTCAACTTGAGTAGAGGTTCCTTCTTGAACCTTCTCGGTTAAGGGTTTAGGGTCAGCTCCCTCTTTCAGGAGTTTTACTTCCTGGCGGAGGGATTCGATTCGAAGTTTGGCTTTCGCCAAATCTCGAGAAAGATACGAAATGAGTTCATTTAATTGACATCTATTAAAACCACTTACCTTTATTTCTCAGTCCTCTAAAAAGGTCAGTCTGCCGTCGTCCTGTTCTGATTCTGACTCAGTCTCGACTTCTTCTGAGGCGGTCAGGGCTAGTAGGTTTGACTGGGGTGCCTCTTCTTCTTCCTCTGAGGAAGATTCGTCCCAGGTTTCTTGGAGTGCTTTCTTTCTTCTTGTAATACCCAATAATTTTCTGGTATTATTAGGGATTTTTCAGAATTTTTCTAGCATTTTTCGAAATTAAAATAAAAAGAAAAAAATTAAAGGGTCGAGTGGGGATTGATCTCGCGACCACACAAGAAGCAAATCCTTAAGCAAGCTTGGCTATCCAGCTGGGCAAGGGTATCAAGCACAAAAAAGAATGAAGCGAAATAATATTATAGTTGATTTAGCCCGTTTCATAATGAGATGTCTCAACTTCCACTTAAGTTGTGTTAAGACCCCTTTTAGGGTTTCGGGAGGCTGCACGAATAGGGAGCTTAGGGGCTGCGAAAACAGGGAGAAAACCAAGGGTTTTCTTCCTCCTTCTTCCTCCTCTTGAGTGGAGAGCCTAGAGCTTCTTCCCTAGGGCCAAAAAGTGGAGTTTTCTTGCAAAGGAAGAGGAAAAGAACCCTATGCTTGGAATTTCGAGATACTTAGTGAGTTTTCTTCAAGAAAAGGGTAAGGAAATCACTCACCTGCAATAGGAGTAGCTTCGCATGTAGTTTCTCGTTGTAGAACCATGATTTTGTGATCTAAGTTCATGCTTTGAGAATATTGTTTATTGTGTGATTTAAGTTTCTAAAGAATACATGTTTTTAAGTATAGAACTTGAATTGGAGTAGATTTTTATATGTGTTATCTAAGCATGAAAGACCAAGTTCTTGAAAAGTCCCAAAAATGAGTTTTGGGTTAAGGGCACGCAAGGTGCTCGATGAAAGTTCCAAGTGAGAAAGGTAAAGTTTTGTAGTGCAAAGATTTATGTAAAAAGAAAGATAGCTTGATAAGTATAAGCATTATGAATAAGAAAGTATTTTACTTTTGTAAAGTGACATGTATTGGGCAAAAGAGAGGCCCACATAAAGTTAGAAAGAAGCTCTAATAGGGTGCGGTGGCTAGCTACCCCGAAACCTATTAGGGATGCGCGCATTGGTACATTGATACCATGGTACAGTGTTAAGGCCTGAGAAAGTTGATTATTATTTTGAAGTATATGAGTATATGTAAGTGTTTCAATTTTCCTTGATGTTGATGCAGTCTGGCCCTGATTGTTGTTTTGGTGTTGACAACGATTTTAGTTTAGGAGGATGATTATGATTAAGTCCTGATCGAGGATTAGGCATGATATGGAAAATCCTAACCTGGGAGGTTAGGTGTGATGATTATGATGATTATGATTAAGTCCTGATCGAGGATTAGGCATGATGTGAAAAATCCTAGCCTGGAGGGTTAGGTGTGGGAAATCCTAGCTTGGAGGGCTAGGTGTTGGAAAAGTCCTAATTCGGAAGGGTTGGGTGAAAAGTCCTAGCTTGGAGGGCTAGGTGAAAAGTCCTAACTTGGAGGGTTAGGTGCAAATTCCCATCCTGGAGAATTAGGTGAAAAAGTCCTGGCTTGGAGGGTCAGGTGCCTAGCTTCGAGGGCTAGGTTGGATGATGTTCTAACTCGGAAGAGTTGGGTGAAAAGTCCTAGCTTGGAGGGCTAGGTGAAAAGTCCTAGCTTGGAGGGCTAGGTGAAAAGTCCTAACTTGGAGGGTTAGGTGCAAATTCCCAACTTGGAGAGTTAGATGGAAAAATCCTTAGCTTGGAGGGCTAAGGTGGATGAATTCCTAGCTTGGAGGGCTAGGGTTAAGTCACTGGATTGGTCTGGTGACCAATCAGGGACATTGGCACGCTGCTCCTTAGTGGATCGGTCTGGTGACCGATCCAGCTATGTCTGATCGGACTGGTGACCGATCAGGGAGCGCACAGTGAGATTGGGAATCTACTGTGTGGCTCCTGATCGGTCTGGTGACCGATCAGGGAGCAAACGGTGAGTGAGTTCCCCTGCTGATCAAAGTCTTGGATCGGTCCGGTGACCGATCAGGGATCTTGGATCTGATTAAAAAGTAACTGTTCATCTGCCCTGATCGGTCTGGGTGACCGATCAGGATCCATTCTGATCGGTCTGGTGACCGATCAGGCTTAACCCTGATCGGTCTGGTGACCGATCAGGAGTGTTATCTGCGAGAGCTGGAAATCCCAGCGAAGCAGTGGATCGGTCTGGTGACCAATCCACACACCCTGGATCGGTCCGGTGACCAATCACTTTAATTCAAATTTCACTGACAGACGTGGTCAGAGCGTCTGATCGTATCTAATTTGCTGATGTATGTTTGATATGCTGCTTGATCTTCTACTCTAATACTCTGATTGAGTTTCAGGTGACAGGGGAGGATTCAAACACTCAAGGAGAAGTCAAAGTGTTCTTTCCTTGGAGCAGGTTTGTCTCTTTCTCATCTCAGGTTGCAACGGCGAGCTGCAGACTGGAGCTGAGACTGGAGCTTGACTGAGGGGAGCTCAGTGAGTCCAGAGATAGCTCAGTAGAGGCTGGCGTTGGCAGATGAGTAGCTGGGAGCTACAGAGATGTTGTCACTTGTCGCTTGGCGGAGAAACAAAAAGGAACGAGAAGGAGAGTTCAGTAACGATCGATCAGTTTGAGTTTTGGTGCTCTCGCGTTCCTGTGTTACAAGCTTGCCGTTCTTGAGTTCTTCAATCATTCTAAGCAAGCTATTGGGAAGCAATCATCGTACTTGAGCACTTGAAGGAGAAAACAAGAGGCTTGGAGTCCGACAGTGGGAAGACACGGGTCTGCGTGAGATTGCCACTGGGTGGAGCTCAGGGAAGCTTGCTGTGTTTTGTTCTTGCTATGTGGTTGAGTAAGATCCTTCTTGTTGTTGTTTCTTTGTGCTCATTCTATATCATTCTTTGAAACACACTGTGGGGAGGTTTCTCCACCGAGAAGGAGGTTGCTTCATATCCGGTGTTTACCGAGGCTTGATCTGCCGACGATCAAGGGATCGCCCACTTAAGGGCACGCCAAGGAGTAGGGGCATGTTATCCCCGAACCTTGTAAAATCTCCTTGTTAGCGATCTTGCTAATCTTGCTAGTTAGGTTTTGTTTTGTAGTTTCTGCAAGTTTTGTTTTCGCATATTTCCGCTGTGCTATTAATAATCTCAAGTGCAGAAACTTGCTAAGCTTTCAAAGAAGAAGCGATTGGCTATATTCACCCCCCCCCCCTCTCTAGCCATCTCGTCCCCAACAAGTGGTATCAGAGCAAGGGGCTCTATACACGGCTTAACAACCGAGAGTTTTCAACAAGATGCCTTTAAGAGAAGGCTTCTCCACCACCCGACCTCCATTCTTTGATGGCGCCGATTTCCAATATTGGAGATCAAAAATGGAGTACTATTTGAAGATGGATATCCATACGTGGTTCGCGGTGAAGGAGGGATTCATCCCTCCTAAGGATTATGAAGGCAAGGAACTCGAATCTTCACGGTGGACTGTCGAACAAACAAGAAAGAGTGAAGCCGACGCGAAGGCAGTTGTCACTCTACAATGTGGCATGAACAAAGACCAACTCATCAAGGTTGGTCCCTTCACAAGTGCAAAAGACTTGTGGAACAAACTCATAGAGCTCAATGAAGGCACCCGAGACTCAAGGATTGCAAAGAGGGACTTGTTCCTCATTCAACTTCAAAATCTCTCCATGAAGGAGAATGAGTCGGTAAGTGAGCTCCATAGCCGGTTCAAGAAGTCCTTAATGGACTTCATTCAATTGATGAAAAGGTCGAGAATCGCGACCTTGTGAGGTATGTCTTGAAAGCATTTCCAAGGAATGCTTTGTGGTCATCCATGGTGGATGCCTACAAAGTATCCAAGGATTTATCTATTGTAAAGCTAGATAATTTATTTTGCGAGATGGAATTGCATGAGATGGCTAATAAAGGCCTCAAGGAAAAGGGGATTGCCTTAGTTGCAGGGGACCGGATCAACAAGAAGAAGAAGGAGAAGAAGAAGGAGAAGGATCTTTCATCATCTTCATCCTCCTCCGAATCCGAGTCAAACTCGGAGGAAGATGGCAGTGGCTCCTCTTCATCTGAAATGGCGAACTTCGTGCGGAGGATGATGCGAAGAGACCGATGTTTCAAAAGGAGAGGTAACACTAGTGAATTCAAGCTTGATAAGAATAATGCATCTTGCTTTGAGTGTGGTAGGAAAGGGTATTTCAAGAATGAATGTCCGAAGCTTAAGAAGGAGGAGAAACCTAAAAGAAAAGAAGAGAAATCCAAGAAGAAGAAGAAAGCTTTGAAGGCTTCCTGGGATGAGTCATCCTCTAGTTCATCCGATGATGAGAAGGAGGAGAAGAGCACAAGGCAAGTGGCACTCATGGCTCTTGGAGAGGAGAGCAGTGAAGAATCATCAAGCTCCTCAAACGCGGCTTCATCATCTTCGGATGATGAAGAGGTAACTTCTCCCGAGCTTGAAAAATGTTATAGAGCAATTGCATGTTTAACTAGTATGCTTAAGAAATCCAAAAACAAAGTTAAAGCATTACAATTAGAAGTTGATCAATTGAAAGCTTTTAGGGATGATAACATTGATGACTTGCATGTTGAATTACTAGAAGATGAAATTAAATCTTTGAAACATGAGATTGTAAGCTTGAAATCCTCTAAGGTTGAGAAAATCAGTGATTTGCATGATAATGAGTTAGTGGAGGAAAACCAATCATTGAAGAGTGAAGTTGAGAAGTTCAAGAATATTCTTGGGAAATTCTCAAATAGCTCTAAGACCCTAGATATGATATTAAATGTCTAAAGAGCGGTTTACAATAGGGCCGGTATTGGTTACCGCCCTAAGGAACCCTCATTTGTATCTCTCATGTCTAGGACTGACATGAGACAATCTAGGACACCCAAAATCCAAAAGAAAGTTGTTAAGGCATGGGTGCCAAAGTCATGCTTAGTTGATGCTTTAGGTCCCAAGGTTTGGGTACCTAAGACTTCTATTTTTCGAATTGTGTAGGTTATGATTGAGGGGGAGCATCTATCAACTTGGTTCGTTGATAGTGGATGCTCCAAACACATGACCGGGGATAGATCATTGTTTACCACATTTCACAAGAAGAGTAGAGGTAATGTATCATTTGGTAACAATGGTAGCCTTAAGGTCATAGGAATAGGAGACATTCAAATATCCGAATGTCTTAGAATCTCAAATGTCCTTCTAGTCAAGGGGATGAAGTTTAATCTCCTAAGTGTCAGTCAATTGTGTGACACGGGTTACACAATTGACATTCAACCGAGTCAATGTCTAGTTAGACAAAATGACACCTTGGACACGGTAGTAGTAGGAGCAAGAGTAGACAATATTTATCAAGTTTCATTTAAAAGTGCTACTAATGCTTTTGCTAAGTGTTTCATGTCAAAAGAAGAAGAGTCCACTCTTTGGCACCGGAGACTAGCACATGTGAACATGAAGAACATCCGGAAGTTGGCCAACAAGGGACTAGTTCGAGGCTTACCGAGCATCAAGTATGGAAAAGATAAATTATGTGATGCGTGTCAAATGGGTAAGCAAACAAAATCTGCACATAAAGGTAAAAGCACTGTAAGTACTTCCAATGCTTTAGATTTACTTCACATGGATCTATTTGATTGTAGTACCATCATATCATTAAATGGAAGTAGATATTGCTTTGTTATCATTGATGATTTTACTAGATATACTTGGACTTACTTTTTAAAACATAAGGATCAAACCCTAGATATTTTCATTTCTTTTTGTAGAAGGGTTGAAAATGAGAAATCATCAACAATTAAGACAATAAGAAGTGATCATGGAGGTGAATTTCAAAACCAAAGGTTTCTAGAATTTTGTCAAGATAAGGGTTATAGACATGAGTTCTCTACTTCTAGAACACCACAACAAAATGGTGTTGAAGAAAGGAAGAACCGTGCACTTCAAGAGGCTGCATAAAGCATGCTTAATGAGTACTCACTCCCGAGTTACTTATGGGCTGAAGCTGTGAATACAGCTTGCTATGTGCAAAATCGAGTTCTCATCCATAGGTTTTTAGGAAAGACTCCCCATGAACTTTGGTTTGGGAAACCACCTACGGTTAAACACCTTAGGGTGTTTGGTTGTAAGGTGTTCATCCTAAACACCAAGGATCATCTTGGAAAGTTCACAGCAAAAGCTGATGAAGGGATACTAGTCGGGTACTCCCTCGTTAGTAAAGCCTACCGAGTCTACAATAAGAGAACTAGACTAGTTGAAGAGTCTTCTGATGTGGTTTTTGAGGAAATTCCAAAATCAATTGACCAATCAGAAAATGTAGGAGGAGCTCAACTTGAACTTAGGAGACTAAGTTTGAAAGAAACTCTAAGTGTTGTCGATGGTGATGAGTCTGATGACGGTGAGCCTAGACAACTCATTGATCAGCCGGATCCTGAGGCTGAATTTGTGTCTAGTGAACCTATTCAAGAAGCACCACCAACACCAAGGCAAACTAGACTAGCCTCTAGTCATCCCCAAGACCAAATTGTTGGAGACATCCATCAAGGGGTTAGGACTAGGTCATTCTTCCGGAATGAGGCTAATGAAGTTGCTCTAATTTTCGAAATTGAACCTAGAAAAATTGATGAAGCATTGAATGATCCCGATTGGATTATCGCGATGCAAGATGAACTAGGTCAATTTGAGAGGAGTCAGGTTTGGGACTTAGTCCCTAGGCCTAAGAAGACCACCATTATTGGAACCAAATGGGTCTTCAAAAACAAATTAAACCACAAGGGAGAAATCATTAGAAACAAGGCACGCTTGGTAGCCAAGGGCTACAGTCAAGTTGAAGGTCTTGATTATGATGAGACTTATGCTCCCGTGGCACGATTAGAGTCCATCCGATTGATGCTTGCATTTGCAGCACATCGTGGCTTCAAATTATTTCAAATGGACGTCAAATCGGCCTTCCTCAATGGGTTGATTAGGGAGGAGGTCTATGTCGAACAACCTCCGGGGTTTGAGAGTACCGAATATCCGAACCACGTGTTCAAGCTCAAGAAGGCACTCTATGGCCTTAAACAAGCACCCCGGGCTTGGTATGAGCGGTTGTCGACATTCTTGATTGGAAAGGGGTTCGTTAGAGGTCAAATAGACCCTACACTATTTCTACGAAGAGATGGTGACAATATATTTGTAGCCCAAGTATATGTCGATGACATAATTTGTGGCTCAAA
>JAGFNQ010000923.1:125667-146297 GCA_024364735.1 Boesenbergia rotunda
TCCTAGCAGCTTCCTGTAGGGTTCTATTTTTCCTTTCTACTATACCATTTTGTTGGGGAGTTCTAGGACACGAAAATTCGTGTTTATATCCATTTATTTTACAGAATTCTTCGAATCTCTGATTCTCGAATTCTCCCCCGTGGTCAGACCTAAGTCTTTTGATTTTGGTATCATTTTGATTCTCAATCAATTTACAAAAGTTGTTAAATAGGTTCAGGGTTTCATCTTTGGTCTTTAGAAACCTGACCCAGGTGAACCTAGAGTAGTCATCAATTATCACTAAGCAGTATCGGTTTCCACTTAGTGACTTGGCTCCATGTGAATCAAATAGGTCAAGGTGTAGGAGCTCAAGTGTGGTTTGGGTTTGATCAGATTGGATCAATTTGTGACTAGACTTGGTTTGTTTGCCTTGATTACAAGATTCACATATTAGGTTTTCATTATTCTTAATTTTGGGGACACCTTTGATTAAGTCAAGTTGGGTAATTTTTGAGATAGTTCTTAGATTGGTATGACCTAATCTCCTATGCCAGAGTTTTTATTGTTCTAATTGTGTTAACATGCATTTGGGTATAAGGGGAAGATTTATAGTGTATACATTGTTTTTCCTAGTGCCCTTAAGCATAATTTCTGAGTCTTGTGCATTTCTAATCAGGCAATTAGAATTGTTGAAAGTAACTACATAACCAGAATCACATAACTGACTTATGCTAAGTAAGTTAAAACTAAAGTTTTCAACCAATAGAACATTTTTAATAATGAAATTGGACTAAAGTTCAATATTACCTGACCCAATTACCTTGAGTGTAGCATTATTTCCAAAGGCCACTGAACCCAGGTCTTTGAATTTTAGTTTGGTGAACTTCAATTTGTCTCCAGTCATGTGTCTGGAGCAGCCGCTATCTAACATCCATTGGTCCAAATCTTTATGTTCCTACACATAAAGAATTTTTGGTGATTTGGATCCAATTTGAGTTAGAGATAGCTTAATTGAGTTTCACTTCCTAGTCTGTCTCACTCCAGTCTAGGGTTTTCAATCACGTTAACCTTAAGATTTTTGTGAGACAGGTTTGAGGTTAAAAATTAATTTTAAAAAGAAGTTTTAATTTATTTTGAAAAGTTTATTAAGTTTTGAAACAAAATTTAGAGAACAGAAATTTTGAAAACTGATTAAAAGTTTTTCAAAAAAGAAATAGGTTTAAGAAATAGAAATTTTGAAAGCAGATTAAGAGTTTTAAAAAAAAAAGAGCTAGGTTAAAGAAATTTTGAAAATAGATTAGAATCTATAATTATTTGAAATTTGAGTTAGATTCGAATTTGACAAAAGATAATTTGAATTTGAATTTCAGAAATTGGCTTCCAGGTCTTGGCGAGGCACTAAGTCTTCTTTGGCCGTAGCCTTATGGGATCATCCACCCTTTCCTTGACAAAGCCTTTTAATGAAATTTCATTTTCAAATTAAATTAGGTCATTTTCTGGTCTAACTAGCTTGGGTCTTGGATCGGTAGCTTCGGCTGGTTTCACCAGTCTAAAGAGACCAAGTAGACTTGATCTTATTAGAGTTGGTTTCCCCAACGTACTATCATCTCACCTCCTCCCAATACTATGTTTTCAAATTTCAAGTAATTTAGTCTTTAAGTCTAACCATTCCTAATTCTAAGCATGGCAATTTGCAGAAAATTAAATAAACATGCAATCAAGCAATTACAAAAAAATTATCTAATTATAAAAATTGTTTTGATTTTGGCTCCCCCTGGACTAATGCCTCTGTATGGGTTAGGCAAGATGTGAATCTTGTCCTTGGGGATCCAAAATTGATTTGAACCAGTTGGTTTAGTCAGGCACAGTTTTGGCACCCATGCCTGAACCTTAGGTCTTGACCGGTTCAGTACAGCAAAGTAAGATCTTTGCCGAGTTTTGGTTCTATAGCCAAGTCCGGATCGGTTTAGAACAGACTTCTGTTTTCCAAGAATCATATCAAGGTTCTTGGAACCAGAAGTGAATCGTTCTAAAGCTGTTCTTAAGTCCTTAACTTGAGTTTTCAGGGAGGAGTTCTCTGATTCAAGTTTTTCAACTTGATCAGGGGTTCCTTCCTGAATTTTCTCAGTTAAGGATTTAGACTCAGCTCCCTCTTTCAGGAGTTTTACTTCCTGTCGGAGGGACTCGATTCGGAGTTTGGCTTTCGCCAAATCTCGGGATAGATATGAGATAAGAGAATTTAATTGTAATTTTGAAAAACCTGTTACCCTTATTTCGCCGTCGTCGGAGAAGGTCAGCTTGCCGTCGTCCTGGTCCGAGTCTGAGTCAGTCTCGATTTGATCCGAAGCGGTCAGGGCTAGAAGATTGGACTGCGGTGCTTCTTCTTCTTCTTCTGAGGAAGACTCGTCCCAGGTTGCTTGGACTGCCTTCTTCTTTCTGGTCTTTTTGGACTCCTTTAGTTTTGGACATTCAGTCTTGTAGTGGCCCTTCTTCTTGCATTCGTAGCAGGTTACGTTGGGCTTGTGTTTGTCAGTTGCTGGTTCAGCTGGTTCATCCTTTCTTCGGCTTGTTCTCCGTGTGTTGGCTTGGTTCTTCAACTTTTTGTAGTAGCTTCGAGCTAGCCGGACCAGTTCAGATTGATCTCCTTCTTGATCTTCTGTTTCTGAGTCTGAGATAGACTCGGGTTCAACTTGAGTTTTCTTCTTAGTCGTCCTTCCTAATTTCCCTGCAAAGAAAGCTATATTTTTCTCGGCCAAATTGCAGTTAGTCTGTTCATGAAGTTCAAGTTCAGAAAATAACTCATCTAACTTAATTTTTGAAAGATCCCTAGAGACCTTGTATGCATCTACCATAGATGCCCACAAGGTGGTCCTAGGGAACGCGTTTAGGGCATACCTTATAAGATCACGGTTTTGAACCTGGTGACCTATTGCGTGAAGACCGTTCATCAATTCCTGGATTCTGGCATGGAGCTGAGCTGCTGTCTCGTTATCTGCCATTCTGATGGTGAAGAGCTTGTTCAGTAGCAGATCGCGTTTGCTGATCCTCGTATCTGAAGTTCCTTCGTGGAGCTCGATCAGTTTAGCCCATAGCTCCTTGGCACTGTTGAAAGGGCCTACGCGGTTCAGCTCCTCTTTCGTTAGTCCGCATTGGAGGGTTTGAGTTGCTTTGGCGTCATCTTCGATTTTGCGTTTAAGGGCAGTGTCCCACTCTGAGTAGTTTTGCGGTACGCCTTCAGCATTTGTGGGATTCATCAGTCCAGACTGGATGATTATCCACATATCCACCTGAGTTTTCAGGTGGACCTCCATTCGACTTTTCCAGTAAAGAAAGTCTTCTCCACTGAAAAGTGGAGGTCTGGCGGTGCTAAAGCCTTCTTGGATGGCCATTGGTTCTGAAATAGCAAACAACACAAAAAAACCAACAAACAATATTCCAAGACTTGGTCATGGATTAGTAGTGCTGGAAGAATAAATAAAAATAAATTTCAAGGGGTGTTGCACCAACCTTGAAAGAAAAATTCGAACGAAAAATATTTAACGGAAAAAAATTTGAGAAAAAGAAAAAGAAAAAAAATCCGAAATTTTCAAACTGGTGGTTGCACCAAGTTTGAATTACCCCGCTCTGATACCACTTGTTGGATCGAGAAATGCGAGAGAGGGGGGGTGAATGTCGCAAATCGTTCGGATTTAAAAAGAGTAAGTGCGCAGCGGAAATAAGACACAAAAACAATGCTAACAAGGTCGTTTTACTTGGTTCGGAGCCTGTGTCGACTCCTACTCCAAGGCCCACGGTCGTTGACCGTTTTCTGCGGGCAATTCTATACGTTCGAGAAAGTTTACAATAAAAAGTATTACAGAATCAGAGTAGTAAACTTAATCAAGCTCTTCGTTACCGACGTCTGGTGTAGATCGAAGTGTTGGAGCAGCAGGACGTCGTCAGCTCGAGTTGGAAGAGTTCGGGAGCGAGTCGTGGAAGCAGAAGAGCGTGTAAGCGTCGCAGTGATTGATGCTCTGAAGAAGGAGGTCGAGGGCCCTTTATATAGGGCCTAGGGGCGCCCTGGTCGACGGGGGCGACCCCCACGTGGCAGCAGATCCGGTTGTAGCTCGGTCGCCGTCTGATCTCATTATCCTTGGGATCCGGTTTGACCGGGGCGCCCGGAGGACTCGGGGCGCCCGGATTGACCGGTCAAAGCCTCATCTCTTCGGCTTCACAGGGATGCGCTTCGGCAGCTGGCAGTGGGGGCGCCCGAGACACGCGGGGCGCCCGCGACAAGCGGGGCAAAACGCGTCGAGGTTGTTACAGACTTGGGTTGACCTTGGGGGCGCCCTGGTCGTCCGGGGCGCCCTGCTCAGCTTCTGCCTCACTCCTTCGAGGTTCTCTGAGCTGCAGATACTCAGTCCTTCGATCCTGCATCCAAGGTTAGTCCAAATAACAATTATATTTTATACAGCCTTAGCTGTCTTGGTTCTGACTTTGGTCTCCAAAATGGAGCCCTAGGTCGAACCGACGCCTAATGTTCCCTCAAGGGGAACGCGTCCTCACCTACTCCTCTCGGGAGAGTTTACCTGGTGCCAACCGGATCCTCCAGTTGGACTTTTGCCCGGCAGTCCTTCGCCAGGTCTTGAGTTACCAAGCTGCCCTTCGCTTGATGCCTAGCTGCCCTTCGCTAGGTCTTTTCTTCTGGCAGTCCTTCGCCAGCCTAGCAGTCCTTCGCTAGGGCTTTAGCATTCTGGCGGTCCTTTGCTAGGGCTTCTCCTGTCTGGCAGTCCTTCGCCAGTGCCTAGCCTTCCTTCGCTAGGGCTTTTCCTGTACACTCAAGAAGCTTGTTAAACAACAACTAACCCTTAACTTTTGAACCCTTTTGCCAATATCAAAACACAGGTTTGACTTGGGTGCATTCTGCACCAACATTTAACACTTATCAATTTTCTGCACTTCAATCGTTAGTAGCACAGCGGAAGCACAATAAAACAATGTAGTGCAGAAATACAGAAAATAAAAACAAACTAAAACAACTAACAAGATCGCTAACAAGGAGGGTTTACAAGGTTTGGGGATAACTTCCCCCTACTCCTTGGCGTGCCCTTAAGGTGGGCGATCCCTTGATCGTCGGCAGATCAAGCCCCGGTGAACACCGGATAAAATGCAACCTCCTTCTCGGTGGAGTAACCTCTCCACAGCGTTTCAACAAAGATATAGTTTTAAGCACAATGAAACACAAGAAAGATCTTACTTAGCACTTAGCATAGACAAGAACACAACAAGCTTCTTCCGAGCTCCACTCAGCGACGATCTCACGCAAGAACACCTTTCTTCGTGTCTTCTCGCTGATGGACTCACCAAGCCTCTTGTTCCTTCCTCCAACCGCTCAAGTAAGGGATGGTTACTTCACAGATTGCAGTTGCTTGCTCAAGATGATGAAACTTCAGAACGCACAAGCAAAGTGTGGAGAAAACAATTGCGCAGCAAGAACTCAAGCCAGAAGTTGATTCCACGAACTCTACTCTACTCTTCTCCACTATGCACTTTTGTTTCTCCACTGAGCACCAGGTGACACCATCTCACTGCAGCCTCCAGCTGCTCACCTGCCAATGCCAGCTACCACTGAGCTCTCCCTAGACTCCCTGAGCTTCCCTCAGCCAAGCTCCAGTCAGCAGCTCCAGTCTGCAGCTCCAGCCGTTGCAACCTGAGATGGCAAATGGACAAACCTACTCCAAGGAAAGGCCTTCATTGACTCTCCTTGAGTGTTTGAATCCTTCCCTGTCACCTGCAACTTAATCAGACCATTAGCACAGCATATCACTCAGAAAATCAAGTATCAGAGATCAAATGCAAAGAATCGGATACGTTCAGACGCGATCAGAGCGTTTGACAGTGCAATTTGAATTAAAGTGATCGGTCACCGGACCGATCCAGGGCTCGTGGGTCGGTCACCAGACCGATCCACCGCTTTGCTGGGACTCCCAGCACTCACGGCGACACAAGCCTGATCGGTCACCAGACCGATCAGAGTGAATCTTGATCGGTCACCAGACCGATCAGGTAGCTCCCTGACCGATCAGGCTCAAGCCTGATCGGTCCACTTCTGAGTGAATAGTAACCGCGGAAATCAAATCCTAGGTCTTTGATCGGTCACCGGACCGTTCAGGAACTGATCAGCGGGGGAACTCAACTCACTGTTTGCTCCCTGATTGGTCACCGGACCGATCAGGAGCCAAGCAGTGAGGACACTGCCTGCTCCCTGATCGATCACCGGACCGATCAGGAGCCAAGCAGTGAGGCAACGACATGCTCCTTTATCGGTCACCTGACCGATTAGGAGCCACACAGTAGGTTCCCAATCTCACTGTGTGCTTCCTGATCGGTCACCAAACCGATCAGTTATCGCTGGATCGGTCACCAGACCGATCCACGAAGGAGCAGCGTGCCAACATCCCTTATCGGTCATCAGACCGATCCAGGGACTCAAACCTAGCCCTCCAAGCTAGGATTTCATCCAACCTAGCCCTCCAAGCTAGGGACCTGATCCTCCAAGCCAGGAATTTTTCACCTAACCCTCCAAGTTGGGACTTTTCACCTAACCCTCCAAGTTAGGACTTTTCACCTAGCTCTCCAAGCTAGGACTTTTCACCCACAACCCTTCCGAATTAGGACTTTTCCAAACCTAGCCCTCCAAGCTAGGACCTGACCCTCAAAGCCAGGACTTTTTCACCTAACCCTCCAAGTTGGGACTTTTCACCTAACCCTCCAAGTTAGGACTTTTCACCTAGCCCTCCAAGCTAGGACTTTTCACCCAACCCTTCCAAATTAGGACTTTTCCAACACCTAGCCCTCCAAGCTAGGATTTTCCATACCATGCCTAATCCCCGATCAGGACTTAACCATAATCATAATCATCAACCTAAACTAAAATCGATGTCAACACCAAAACAACAATCAGGATCAGACTGCATCAATAATCTCCCCCTTTTTGTTGTTTGACAACCCGATTTTATGTTTAGGGATTCTCAATCAATTTTCTCAAATTCAGAATCATAGGGGAATTAGGATCCTCCCCCTACAACATGATCATCCTAAACTTAACCAACCACACTCTCCCCCTTTGTCGAACACCGAAAAGGGTCTAGAGGGGTCGTTATGTTTAACCATACTCCCCCTCAACCCTAGGGGTATCCCAAAACAACAAAGGTATGAATAGTATATTTTGATAAACATATGAACATATATGACAATGATAAGGCATGGCAAAGCAAGCATATGTATCATATGGAACATGGCATCATAAGCAAAATCATAATCAATATAGAATGAGGCACACATGCAGATATAGCCATAAGCAAAACCATTGATTAGCAGAAACTAATAATCTATGAGTTGATTCGTAAGATAAACTAACCAAAAATACTTACTTAGGTGCCATTGATGTGTAGTGAAGAAGATCTTGAAGTCTGGAAGAAGAGCTCGCGCAGGAGAAGGTCCTCGGCGTAAGACAGAAGTGCAAGACCTTGTGCGAGACAAGAACTTGTCGAATACTAGGAAGAGCTCGGAGGAAATCTTCTCAGGATCGCACGCGCGCACATAAACGCTCACTCACAAGAGGAAGAAGAAGACGCAGGGAAGGCTCTCGCACAGGCTGAAGAGGTGCAAGAAGTGAGGTTCGGCGCTAGGGCTTGGGAGATGAGGGGTTTTCGCGAAGTTATTAGGTTGGTGGATCAGTCCACCAACCAAAATTTAATGTGATCGAACGAATCACCGTTCGATTTGTGAGCGCCCAGACCGATCAGGCTTCGGCCTGATAGGACTGACCTGGTCCTGATCAGTCGGGTGACCGATCAGGCAGGATCCTGATCGATCGGCTGATCGATCAGGAAGCGATCAGTAGGGTCGGATGATATTTGGGAAGCCCCCCTGATCGGTCTGTGGACCGATCACCACAGAGTGCCAGATCGGTCCGGGGACCGATCCAGGCTAGCATAGAATGTTTGGATAGAATTTCGTCAAGTCTATGACCCCTCTGATCGATCTATGGACCGATCACCACAGGTGGGAGCCAGATCGATCTGGGGACCGATCAGCCCTACTCCTGATCGGTCCAGTGACCGATCCCTGATACTCCCTGATACGATCTGAAACTTGTAGTTTCAGATTTTTACACAATTCCTGAAGGGATCTGATGAAAGATATCGATCTTGGAAGTAATCCCTTGACTATAATTGATCCCTAAACAAGGATCAAAAGTCCTTATGGTTCGAACAAATCACTTTGCTCCACCCAAGTGGAGTCAAACTCAATCAACAATCATTCAATCAATTTTAATCAAGATTGTGTCAAATTCAGGTTTCCAATCAAGTTTTCTTGATTGGAATGTCCAAGTATGATCATGGAGCCAAATACATATATGTTATGCATTGGTTTTCCCCATACTTGGTCACCGAAGTGATGTTTATCTCGTCAACTTAATTTTTCAAGTGATGCATTGACATTTTGAGAAATTGAGTTGATACTAACATCTCACCCCATATCTAGCAAACAAAAATATTTTGTTAAGCCTTATAATTTGTGTGAGATGTCCCCAAAGTCACCCAATTGTATCCCAAAAATTAGAACTAATCATGAAGGGTTTTGAATGCATTTGATATTTATGAAGCGCGACACATTCCCAACTCCCTTCTTAAAAAACTAAACTCATTTTCGAGGAGTGGTTTAGTGAAAATGTCAGCGAGGTTTGACTTGGACTCTACATGTGATAGTACAATATCTCCCCTAGCTACATGATCCCTAATGAAGTGGTGACGCACTTCAATATGTTTGGTCCTAGAATGATGGACTGGATTCTTGGTTAGGTTAATAGTGCTAATGTTATCACATAACACTTGCACACCTTTGTAACTTAATCCATAGTCCTCTAGAGTATGAATCATCCACAACAACTGTGATACGCTCTCTCCCATAGCAATATATTCTGCCTCGGTCGTGGAGAGAGCAACACAATGTTGCTTCCAACTTGACCAACTAACTAGAGATGATCCTAGGAATTGGCAGCCTCCACTTGTGCTTTTCTAATCCAACTTACATCCAACGTAGTCAGAATTGGTATAACCAATTAGGTCAAATGATTCGGTACGGGGGTACTAAAGGCCAATTTCAATTGTGCCTTTAAGATATCTCAAAATTCTCTTAACAGCGATTAAGTGAGATTCTTTGGCACAAACTTGATACCTAGCGCACATACCCACAGCGAAAAGAATATCAGGTCGACTAGCTATGAGGTATAGCAAACTACCTATCATGCTCCAATATTGAGTCAAATCAACGGGTTTACCACTCTCATCATTGTCTAATCTTGTGTTTGTAGCCATGGGAGTGGTTACCTCTTTTGAATCACTCATATTGAATTTACGGAGCATTTCTTGAGTATACTTTGATTGATGCACATGGATCCCATCTCGGGGTTGTTTGATTTCAAGTCCAAGAAAGAAAGTCAACTCTCCCACTAGACTCATTTCAAATTCACTTTCCATGTGTCCAATGAATTCATTTAAATAGCCCTTGTTGTTTGAGTCACAAATTATGTCATCGACATATACTTGGGCCAGAAAATATTGTCACCATCTCTCCGTAGAAATAGTGTAGAGTCTATTTGGCCTCTAACAAAGCCTTTATCAATTAGGAATGTCGACAACCGCTTATACCTAGCTCGGGGTGCTTGTTTAAGGCTATAAAGTGCCTTTTTGAGCTTGAACACGTGGTTTGGAAATTCGGTACTCTCAAACCCCGGAGGTTGTTCGGCGTAGACCACTTCTCTAATCAAACCATTTAGAAAGGCTGATTTGACATCCAACTGATATAACTTGAAGCCTCAATGTGCTGCAAATGCAAGCATCAATCGGATGGACTCTAATCGTGCCACAGGAGCATAGGTCTCATCATAATCAAGGCCTTCAACTTGACTGTAGCCCTTGGCTACTAAGTGTGTCTTGTTTCTAATGATTTCTCCCTTATGGTTCAATTTATTTTTGAAGACCCATTTGGTTCCAATGATGGTGGTCTTCTTAGGTCTAGGGACTAAGTCCCAAACTTGACTTCTTTCGAATTGATCTAGTTCATCTTGCATTGCAATGATCCAATCGGGATCATTTAATGCTTCATCAATTTTTCTAGGTTCAATTTCAGAAATTAAGGCAACTTCATTAGCCTCATTCCTAAAAAATGATCTAGTTCTAACCCCATGATGGATGTCTCCAACAATTTGGTCTTGGGGATGACTAGAGGCTAATCTAGTTTGCCTAGGTGTTGGTGGTGTAACGCTCGCCTTTTCCCCCCACACCTTACGGTGTGGCGAGAAGCGGCGTTACACTAACATACATCTAGGCATATGAACATCGTAATGCAGCGGAATAATTTAAAACTTTTATACCTACATGCCTAACACTTGAATCATGTATACATGCCTTAACTATCATTCATGAACATGGTGACATTGTAACTTAGCATATTAACATCGTACGTAGCATCATGATATAAACATTCCATAACTCATCCATAAGCATCATAAGTAGTAAGTTATTCTTTAGGCATAACTATCATAAGTATAGCATAGAATCTAAGAAGACGTTTCAAAACACAAGGCATGCAACAAGTATAAATATAAGAATCCTTTTTCTCATTCCTTTGCCATGTCACTGCCACACACACACTCTTGCCCCTCCTACAGCTTCCCTTAATAACCTCTTGCTTGATCTGCGATATAAGGAAATAAGACTATAAGCACATAGGCTTAGTAAGACCCTTTCCTACTCACTAAAAACCATACGTCACATAAAACATAAGCATATGAAACATTTAGCAGGACATGGTTCTTAACATGAAACGTAAGCATATAAAACATTTAACATGGCATGGTTCTTAACATAAAACATAAGCATATGAACATTTAACATGGCATGATCCTTAACATAAAACATAAGTATATTCTTAACATAAAACATAAGCATATTCTTAACATAAAGCATAAGCATATTCTTAACATAAAACATAAGCATATTCTTAACATAAAACATAAGCATATGAACATTTAACATGGCATGATCCTTAACATAAAACATAAGCATATTCTTAACATAAAACATAACCATATTCTTAACATATAGAAGTTCTTGGTACAAAACATAGGCATATATAATACATAACATAGCATGGTCCTTGGCTTAAACATAAACATAACATGGTATGGTTCTTGACATAAACATAAACATAACATGGCATGTGAAATACTTAACGGAGAGTAGATGCATATCATGAATGGATGCATGAGTCAAATGCATATAACATAAGGATGCTTATTTGAAAATCATACATATAAATACTTAAACATAATCATAACATCATTGGGGTCCCCGGATTGTACCACATACATACTGTTGGGACCGGGTGCATGTTGACAAGGATACGAATTCGTAAATTTTAAAATATTTACGTGCAACGGAAGAATTAGCATAAATAATTTCTCAAATTATTTTTAACCACGTATCTAGCATGCGACCTTATGATGTGTGGACATGATCATAAATTAAAACTTTGCGGAAAAGTAAACTAATTTACTTAGTACCTCGCGTAACTCGAAGTAAGGGACGAGATCCAACCGTAGCGTCCCTTGGAAGCTCCGCCTCTATTCGCGTCCACGCCGAGTTCTCTTCGGGATGACTTCATAAAGTCACGAGTTTTGTGCCGACGAGAACTACTAGATTCTCTAAAGGCACAACTAGAAGATCAAGAGAGAAGAAAGGAAACTAACCACCAAGAAACGGAATCTAAATTCTGGGAAGGAAGGAGATGCAACCCGCTTCTTCTTCTTCTTTGGCACCTTCTTGGTGGAAGAGACTTGCGCCGGCCCTAGGGGAGGATAGAGAGCCGGCCCTAGAGAGAGAGTGGGCGCCGGCCCTAGGGGAGGAGCTAGAGCCGGCCCTAGAGAGAGAGTGGGCGAAATAGAGAGAGAGAGGGAGAGAGTTAATCTCTTGATTAGTCTATTGAGGAATTCAAGCCTAGCCTTGGTTCCTTTATGTAACGCCCCAAAATTTCCATTTTTAGTACTTAAAGTCCTTAGAATTATTTAGAAATGGTTTAGAAATATTCTAGATATTTTTAGGAATTTTTAGAGTATTTTTATGGAATTTTCCGAGTTCGTTTGGTGTTTTTGGAAAAAGAAAAAAAGAAAAATAAAAAAAACGTTTAAGAGCAGCCGGTGGATTGAACCCGCGACCACCACGAAACAGCCCGCGCGCGCAACCAGCCGAGCTAGGGTATCAAGCACAAAAAAGGATGGAGAGACCTATATTTAAGGTGTAGTTAGGTTAATCCGCCCCATAAGTATAAATAGGTAATTAAAGAGAGAAGTTTTATTTTCTCTCCTCTCCAAACCCTCACGCCGACCCCTCCTCTTCTGGGCGAAACTACACCAAGCTCTAGGGGGCCGGTTAAGGCTCTTCTCCAAGAGATAATTCTATATTCGGGATCCCCGCGGCGAGAGGAACGCGTAGACGTGAAGAATTCTCCGAGATCTCAAGTTTCTCTCGAGTCCTAGACGTTAATCTTGGTTGTAAGTCCAAGATATCAATGTAAGTACTGCTCACCTGCAATAAGAGGCGGTTTTACCGCGAGAATTTCCTTTAAAAGTTTTTAAAAGAGAATTTTTCCTTTTTGCTTCAGTTTTGCATGTGCTCTTAGTTTCTTATATGCTTGTATATGTTTGATAAGCACCCTATGTGAGTTTAGGGTCAAGAAAGTTATGAGGAAAGAAAAGAAGATAAAGATAAGAAAAGAAAAGGCCAAGGCCTTAAGAAAATCCCCAAAAGTCAAGACTTAGGGATTTTAGCACGCAAGGTGCTCCAGAAAAATGCCAAGGCATTTACAGATCAGTAAGAAAAGAAAGAAAAGCTATTTTACTTTATAAGGCCAGTACCCGGCGTCCAAGGGCGTCGTTAAAGAAATCCAGGTGTCCAATTCCAAGGTCTTGGCCCTGGTAGACCAAGGTCTGCTCTATTAGGATTGGTGGCTCGCTACCCCAACCTTTTAGGGAACGCGCATTCAGATGGTACTTACATCTTCAGTGGATCCAAGTGATTAGTATTTTCAAGTATATGCTTTAGCAAAGTTTTCGAAAATACAAAAAGTTTTCAAAAGATAAAGAATAGCTAAAGTTTCAAGTTGAGCCAAGAAAAGTAGATTGAGATTATTTATTGCTTGAGTATGCATGTTTTGAGTTATACATGTTTAGTTTAGTTTTCTTTCAAGCATATCAGTATCTCATATGATTTTCATATTGTTCTAGAAGCATGTATGCATATTTCGAGTTTTTGTGAGCTAGATAGTACTTACTAAGCTTTTGCTTATAGATGCATTTCCTCTTATTGCAGATAAAGGTAAAGGCAAGCAATTCTGAAGGAAGACGACGAGGCGGTGCTGAGTAAAGTGTGTGTGGTGGCTGAGTATGGAGAGATCTTCGAGATAAGACAATTTAACTATTCAAACTACAATGTTATAGTTTATTCAGATTTTAAGTTCTTGTTTTATGGAGTTAGTAAACATTTAAGTTTTGGATAGTTTTACATGCTCAATTGCTTAGAGTAGAGTTTCCATGTCATTTCATTTAGCTTATATAATCTTATGCTTGCATTGGATGAGTAGAAATGTGAGTAGATGGAGATATTGATACTTTGTTAGAAAATAGATGCATGTGCCAAGATAGTATCAAATTCTCTTTGAACTAAGTTTTTATTGCTTAAATATGTCTAGAAAAGTTGCATTCATATTCCATAATGCTTTAGAAGTGTTATAGAACCTTGCATGATGAGTTTAAATGGTTAGAAGCAAAGATTGGTACAAACCTTAGTGTTAAAGTTTAAATAGCTTTTAGTAGTTTGTTTTCTTCCATAAAAGTCCTAAATTCAAGTTTGTGGATTCGTTTGATTGGCTAAACCTTTTAGGAAACTGACATAGAGTATAGAAATGGCATCATAGTGTTATATGGCCCGAAATTGAAGGAATGGTGGCCTTGGACAGCAAGGGCCGAATTCTGTAAAACAGAATACAGCCGTATCAGTCGACTGCCACGTCATCAGTCGACTGATACAGGCTGTTTAAGAAGGGTAAGGTTATTTTCGATAAGTATTAGCTATGGGTTCGAGAAGAGAGTATGACATGGTATTATTATACATGATTTGCTTAAGTTAGAATATAATTGTTAGCAGAATCTAAAAGTTTAAAAAAAAAAAAAAAAAGATTTCCGCATTTTACTTTTAGTCATGTATCAAAAGTAGAGAAGTAGAGAGAAGTAACGATCCGTCTAAGACAGGAGAAGGCGGGTCGCTACAGTTGGTATCAGAGCAGTTCCCATTCTCTAGCATCACACACACATCAGCATCAACCTCGCCGTCTTCAAGTAAGAAAGCTTTAAGTTTCAGTTTTTTTCTATTGCTCCTTTACTTAACTTCAGTATAGAGAAATGCTTAAGTACTTACTCATATGTGCATAGAACAAGGAAGCATGTTTAATACCTTAGTACCACGGAATCATGTTTAATCCCTAGAATGGATATTAGAGAAATGCTTAAGTACTTACTTTATTTGCCCAAAAGTAAGTTTTGGGATTATGGCACGCATGGTGCTTGATAAAAGTTTTGAGTAAGACCAAGGTCTTACTAAGCCCTAGAACGAGTTCTAGGACTAAGAAATGAGATAAGAATCAAGACCAAGGTCTTGTTGTATCCTAAAGCAAGTTTGGGAACATTACCATTAAGTGTTAAGTTATACATTTGAGGACGTCCTAGAAAGGCCCAAAACGAGGAGCAAGCTCCTAGAAGGCAAGAAGCGTACCTCATTCAGTAGGAGAAACTGAAGCCAGGGAACTTCCCAGGCACAAGCAAACCATGGGATGCTTAAGCATGGTTCAACACGTTGGAAAGAATAGTAGGGCTACTGGACTGGCATGAGGTAGAGAAGATAAAGTGTGCATCTTTCTGCCTTACGGGAGATGCTAGAATATAGTGGAAGAGAGTCAAGGCCAAGAGAAATGTCAGCCAGATGACATGGGCCGACTTCGAGACTGAGTTCTTCGAAGAATACTCTCACATGCAAGTAACCAACAAGCATTATGATGAATTCACGGAGTTCAGACAAGGAGAACTATCCGTGGATGAAGCAGTGAAGATGTTTAAGCGGTTAGCTCATCTGTGCCCGGAGCTAGTTAGCACAGAAAAAGAGATAGTTAGGCTAATGCTCAAGATGTTAAGGCCTGAGATAGCGTTGAAGGGGGGCTAGCGGTGTTGAGAGGCTGCAAACCTCCGAGGAACTAATAAGTAGTGCTTTGATCACTGAGCACTACTTAAACAGTATAAAGGCCACCAGAAAGGTTGAACGATGAAGTTCTTAACAACCTTACCGTCAGGGGAAGTAATGGCCTCTACTGAGAGGCTAAGGGCAGTATCAATCTAGATTTCCAACCGAGAGCTCTACAGTGACTCGTTAGTCCTGAGATAAAGGATTACGATGTCATTTTAGGAATGGACTTCTTGAGCAAGTATAATGCTTCTATAGACTGCCGCAAGAAAAAGTCAAGTTCACACCAGAAGCAGAACCTTCGGTTGAGTTTATTGGAGACCCAAGGAGAAAGATAAATAGGTTCCTACCTACCTTACAAGCTCAGAGAATGTTAGAGAAGGGGTGCACTGGTTTCTAGCTCATATAGTGGATGTGAGTCAAGGAGAAGTATTGAAGAGAGAAGAAGTGAGGGTAGTCTGTGACTATCCTGAGGTGTTTCCTGAAGAGTTACCAGGACTCCCTCCCAATCAGGAAATTGAGTTTGAAATTGAGTTGGCCCCAGGAACCAACCCAATTTCGAAGGCACCCTATCGTATGTCTCCAGCAGAGTTGAAGGAATTACAAGAGCAACTCCAGGAGCTACTAGACAAGGGCTTCATTCGCCCGAGTCATTCACCCTGGGGAGCTCCTGTACTTTTCGTCAAGAAGAAGGATGGGTCTATGCGTCTGTGCATAGACTACAGAGCTCTGAACAAGGTGACCATCAAGAACAAGTACCCCCTTCCTAGAATAGATGATTTATTTGATCAACTCAAAGGGGCTACAATGTTCTCGAAGATAGATCTGCGTTCTGGGTATCATCAGCTGAAGGTTAAAGAAAGTGACATCCCCAGGACGGCCTTCAGGACAAGATACGGCCACTACGAATTTGTAGTAATGCCTTTTGGAGTAACCAATGCTCCAGCAGTCTTCATGGAGCTGATGAACCACATCTTCAGGGAGTATCTCGATAAATTCGTCATTGTATTTATTGATGATATTCTCATATACTCACAGACTCCAGAGGACCATGCTACACACTTGAGGATAGTGCTGCAGATCCTTCAGCAGGAGAAGCTCTATGCAAAATTCTCAAAGTGTGAGTTTTGGCTAGATCAGGTGACCTTCTTAGGTCACATTGTATCCAAAGAAGGCATTCAAGTTGATCCAGCCAAGATAGAAGCAGTCAGCAACTGGTGTAGACCCAAGAGTGCCAGTGAGATCAGAAGCTTCTTAGGCCTGGCTGGATATTACAGAAAATTTGTGGAGGACTTTTCCAGGATAGCCTCTCCACTCACAGCTTTGACCAGAAAGAAACAAGAAGTTTGAATGGTCAGATAAATGCGAGCACAGTTTTCTAGAGCTGAAGAAGAGATTGACTAGTGCTCCCATCCTGACTGTTCCAGAGAGTGACAAGGCCTTTGACATCTATAGTGATGCATCCAAGATGGGCCTTGGAGCTGTCCTCATGCAAGACGGTAAAGTGATAGCATATGCCTCCAGACAGCTCAAGGACTACGAAAAGAATTACCCTACGCATGACCTTGAGCTAGCAGCTGTGGTCTTTGCACTGAAGCTCTGGAGACACTACCTGTATGGAGTGCAGTGCAGAATCTTCACAGACCATCAGAGTTTGAAGTACTTCTTCACTCAGAAAGATCTGAATATGAGGCAGCGCAGGTGGCTAGAGTTGGTCAAAGATTATGACTGTGAAATCCTCTACCACCCAGGTAAAGCTAATAAAGTGGCAGATGCACTGAGCAGAAAATCCTGTGCGGCACTGATGTCCTTATCATCACTGTCTCTACCACTTCAGAAAGAAAATAAAAGATTTTGGAGTCGAGGTTATGGTTGGGCAATTTTCTGCATTGACCCTAGAGTCAACCCTGCTTAAGGATATACAAGAAAAGCAAGATCAAGACCCAGAGATCCAGAAGATCAAGCAGGGGATCCAAGAAACAGAAAATTCAGAGTTTCGAGTATCAGATAGTGGCATCCTCTATTTTGGAGACCGCCTTTGCGTCCCCAATGATGAGGAACTAAGAAAGAATATTTTAGAAGAAGCCCACAGTACCCCGTACTCTATGCATCCTGGTTCTACCAAGATGTACCAAGATTTAAAGCAAAGGTTCTGGTGGTCTGGACTCAAGCGAGACGTAGCCAGATATATCAGTACCTGCTTGACCTGCCAGAGGGTCAAAGCCGAGCACCAGAGACCAGGAGGAGTTCTGCAGCCTCTTCCCATTCCAGAGTGGAAGTGGGAAGAAATATCCATGGACTTTATCACAGGTCTTCCAAGAACCACCCATGGACACAATGCAATTTGGGTGATAGTGGACAGATTGACCAAGTCTGCCCACTTCCTAGCCATCAAGTTATCGCATTCGGTAGAACAATTAGCACAGCTGTACGTGAGAGAAGTAATCAGGCTTCACGGAGTCCCGAAGTCGATCGTTTCTGACAGAGATGGGCGATTCATCTCCCATTTTTGGAGGTGTGTTCAGGACACCCTAGGCACCAAACTTCAGTTCAACACAGCCTTCCATCCCCAGACAGATGGACAAACAGAGAGAGTAAATCAGATTTTAGAAGACATGCTCAGGGCTTGTGCGTTGGACTTTAAGGGTAGTTGGTGCAAATTTCTGTGCTTAGCTGAGTTTGCCTACAACAATAGCTATCAGGCCACCATCAGGATGGCACCTTATGAGGCATTATATGGCAGGAAATGTAGATCACCCATATGTTGGCAAGAAGCTGGTGAGAAAAAAGAGATGGAGTCAGGACTAGACAGCCAGACTGAGCTTATAGATGAGACCACTCAGGCTATCCAGACGATCCGCCAGAGGATTGAGACTGCTCAGAGTAGACAGAAAAGTTATGCTGACACACGCCGTAGGCCACTTGAATTCCAAGTTGGAGATTCAGTATTTCCCAAGGTCGCTCCCATGAAGGGAGTGGTGAGATTTGGCAAGAAGGGCAAGCTAAGTCCTCGCTACATAGGACCCTATGAGATTATAAAGAGAGTTGGGAAGGTAGCCTATGAGCTGGACTTACCAGAGGATATGTCAGCTATTCACAGTACATTTCATGTCTCTATGCTAAAGAAGTGTGTTCACGACCCAAGCCAAGTGATTCAGCCTTAGTCAGTACAGATTCAAGAAGATCTTAGCTATGAGAGCAGACCGACACAGATAGTGGACAAAGCAGTTAAAAGATTAAGAAACAAAGAAGTGCCACTAGTGAAGGTCATCTGGCAGAATCAAAAGCATGAAGAGGCTACTTGGGAACGTGAGGACAGCATGAGAGAGAGATATCCAGAATTATTCTAAGTTCGAGGACGAACTTTTTATAAGGTATGGGGGATTGTAACGCCCCCAAAATTTCCATTTTTAGTACTTAAAGTCCTTAGAATTATTTAGAAATGGTTTAGAATATTCTAGATATTTTTAGGAATTTTTAGAGTATTTTTATGGAATTTTCCGAGTTCGTTTGGTTTTTGGAAAAAGAAAAAAAGAAAAATAAAAAAAACGTTTAAGAGCAGCCGGTGGATTGAACCCGCGACCACCACGAAACAGCCCGCGCGCGCAACCAGCCGAGCTAGGGTATCAAGCAAAAAAGGATGGAGAGACCTATATTTAAGGTGTAGTTAGGTTAATCCGCCCCATAAGTATAAATAGGTAATTAAAGAGAGAAGTTTTATTTTCTCTCCTCTCCAAACCCTCACGCCGACCCCTCCTCTTCTGGGCGAAACTACACCAAGCTCTAGGGGGCGGTTAAGGCTCTTCTCCAAGAGATAATTCTATATTCGGGATCCCCGCGGCGAGAGGAACGCGTAGACGTGAAGAATTCTCCGAGATCTCAAGTTTCTCTCGAGTCCTAGACGTTAATCTTGGTTGTAAGTCCAAGATATCAATGTAAGTACTGCTCACCTGCAATAAGAGGCGGTTTTACCGCGAGAATTTCCTTTAAAAGTTTTTAAAAGAGAATTTTTCCTTTTTGCTTCAGTTTTGCATGTGCTCTTAGTTTCTTATATGCTTGTATATGTTTGATAAGCACCCTATGTGAGTTTAGGGTCAAGAAAGTTATGAGGAAAGAAAAGAAGATAAAGATAAGAAAAGAAAAGGCCAAGGCCTTAAGAAAATCCCCAAAAGTCAAGACTTAGGGATTTTAGCACGCAAGGTGCTCCAGAAAAATGCCAAGGCATTTACAGATCAGTAAGAAAAGAAAGAAAAGCTATTTTACTTTATAAGGCCAGTACCCGGCGTCCAAGGGCGTCGTTAAAGAAATCCAGGTGTCCAATTCCAAGGTCTTGGCCCTGGTAGACCAAGGTCTGCTCTATTAGGATTGGTGGCTCGCTACCCCAACCTTTTAGGGAATGCGCATTCAGATGGTACTTACATCTTCAGTGGATCCAAGTGATTAGTATTTTCAAGTATATGCTTTAGCAAAGTTTTCGAAAATACAAAAAGTTTTCAAAAGATAAAGAATAGCTAAAGTTTCAAGTTGAGCCAAGAAAAGTAAATTGAGATTATTTATTGCTTGAGTATGCATGTTTTGAGTTATACATGTTTAGTTTAGTTTTCTTCAAGCATATTAGTATCTCATATGATTTTCATATTGTTCTAGAAGCATGTTTGCATATTTCGAGTTTTTGTGAGCTAGATAGTACTTACTAAGCTTTTTGCTTACTAGATGCATTTCCTCTTATTGCAGATAAAGGTAAAGGCAAGCAATTCTGAAGGAAGACGACGAGGCGGTGCTGAGTAAGTGTGTGTGGTGGCTGATTATGGAGAGATCTTGAGACAAGACAATTTAGTTATTAATTACAATGTTATAGTTTATTCAATTTCAAGTTCTTGTTTTATGGAGTTTTAAACATTTAAGTTTTGGATAGTTTTACATGCTCAATTTCTTAGAGTAAAGATTCCATGTCATTTCATTTAGCTATATATCTTATGATTGCATTGGATGAGTAGAAATGTGAGTAGGAGATATTGATACTTTGTTAGAAATAGATGCATGTGCCAAGATAGTATCAAATTCTCTTTGAATAAGTTTTTATTGCTTAAATATGTCTTAGAAAAGTTGCATTCATATTCCATAATACTTTAGAATGTTATAGAACCTTGCATGATGAGTTTAAATGGTTAGAAGCAAAGATTGGTACAAACCTTAGTGTTAAAGTTTAAATAGCTTTTTAGTAGTTTGTTTTCTTCCATAAAAGTTCCTACAATTCAAGTTTGTGGATTCGTTTGATTGGCTAAACCTTTTAGGAAACTGACATAGAGTATAGAA
>JAGFNQ010000923.1:149167-186678 GCA_024364735.1 Boesenbergia rotunda
TCAGAAGTAAATCGACCATCTCGGTCAGAGACGATGGTCTTGGGAACCCCGTGTAGTCGGACAATCTCCTTGACGTACAGTTGAGCCAGCTGCTCAACTGAATAAGTCATCCTGATAGCCAGAAAATTGCGCGGACTTGGTCAGTCGGTCCACAATAACCCATATACTATCATATCCATTCGTAGTCCGAGGCAGCCCTGATATGAAATCCATAGATATGTCCTCCCATTTCCACTCGGGAATAGGTAGAGGTTGCAGAACTCCCCCAGGTCTCTGGTGTTCTGCTTTGACCCTCTGGCAGGTCAAACACATGCTGATATAATGGGCTACATCTTTCTTCATGCCGGACCACCAAAATTTGCCCTTCAGATCTGATACATCTTGGTAGACCCAGGATGCATCGCATAAGGTGTGCCGTGAGCTTCCTCGAGTATCCTCGTCCGTAAGTCGGAGTCGTCGGGAACGCATAATCGATCCCGGAGATATAAAACTCCACTATCGGAAATCCGGAATCCCTCGTCCTTGCCTTCAAGAACTCTTGTTTGATTCTCTGAGACTCGGATCATGATTCTGCTTCTCCAGAATATCATCAAATAATGTCGGCGCAATCTGTAGAGTAGAAAGCCGTCCCGATATTATCTCGATTCTGAAATCCATAATCTCTTCCCCTAAGGGTCGTGGCAAAGCTAATAAAGACAACAACGCAGCATATGATTTTCTACTGAGAGCATCTGCTACCTTGTTGGCTTTTCCCGGATGGTACAAGATCTCACAGTCGTAGTCCTTGACCAACTCAAGCCATCGGCGTTGTCGCATATTCAGGTCTTTCTGGGTGAAGAAATACCGCAGACTCTGGTGATCAGTAAAGACCTTGCACTGGGTGCCATACAAATAATGCCTCCATGTTTTCAGCGCAAAGACCATCGCTGCTAATTCCAAATCATGGGTAGGATAATTCTTTTCATGTTCCTTTAATTGTCTAGAGGCATAGGCAATTACCTTCCCATTTTGCATAAGTACAGCTCCGAGTCCCAGTTTGGATGCGTCGCTGTACATATCGAAACCCGTATCACTTTCGGGAAGAGTCAATATAGGAGCGCTAGTCAGCCTCCTTTTCAGTTCAGAGAAACTCTTCTCACATTCCTCGGTCCAGGTATATTTCTTATCCTTCTTTGTAAGAGCTGTCATAGGGGCTGCAATCCGAGAGAAGTTCTCTACGAATTTTCTGTAGTAACCTGCTAACCCCAGAAAACTTCTGACCTCACTGGCATTCTTGGGTCTGGACCAGTTACTTACGGCCTCAATTTTAATTGGGTCGACCATCACTCCGTCCTTGGAGATAACATGTCCCAAGAATGATACTTGGTTCAGCCAGAACTCACATTTCAAAAATTTTGCATACAGTTGTTCCTTCTGAAGGATCTGTAATACTATACTCAGGTGCTCCGCATGCTCCTCGGAAGTCCTCGAATAAATAAGGATGTCGTCGATGAAGACGATCACAAATCTGTCGAGAAATGCCGAGAAAATCCGATTCATAAGGTCCATGAATATTGCCGGAGCATTAGTAACTCCAAACGGCATCACTACGAACTCGTAATGTCCGTATCTCGTCCGGAAAGCAGTTTTGGGTATGTCCTCATTTTTCACCCGGACTTGGTGATAACCAGACCTCAGATCGATCTTAGAGAAAACCGTAGCTCCCTTTAACTGATCGAACAGGTCATCTATCCTGGGTAGAAGATACCTGTTCTTTATGGTCACATTGTTCAATGCCCGATAGTCGATACACATACGCATCGACCCGTCCTTCTTCTTGATGAACAGTACGGGAGCTCCTCAGGGGGAATGACTAGGGCGAATAAGTCCCTTGTCGAGAAGCTCTTGTAGCTGTCCTTGCAATTCCTTCAATTCAGTCGGCGCCATTCGGTATGGTGCTTTCGAGATGGGGTTAGTACCAGGAATCAAATCAATAGCAAATTCCACATCTCTTTCAGGTGCTAACCCAGGTAAGTCGTCAGGAAATACCTCTGGATAGTTGCAAACGACTTCGACGTCTTCTAGCTTCGGGTCCTCTCTAGGACGAGTATCAACCACATGAGCTAGAAATCCAGAACATCCATTCTCTAACATTTTCCTTGCCTTCAGAGCCGATAAGAATTTGCCAGTCTTCTTCTTCGGCTCGCCGATAAATTCAAAGAGAATCCCCGTCTCGGGTCGGAAGATAACCCTTCGTTTACGGCACTCGATAGAAGCGCCGTATTTATTCAAGAAATCCATGCCCAATATCAATCATAATCGGCCATATCAAGCACTATTAGATCGCAGTAGAGTTCTCTATCTGCGATGCTGATCAGTGCGGCCCGCAGCATTTGGGTAGAGGGCATCACCTCTCCCGAGGGCAATGTAGTCAGAAACTTGCAATCTAGTTCTTGCAGTGGCATATCATATCTCGTGGCATATAGCATAGAAATAAAGGAATGCGTTGCTCCAGTGTCAAATAATGCAGTAGCAGGATGACTGTAAATAATTATCTGACCTGTGACAACGGTAGAGGCAGTCGCCACGTCTTCCTTTGTAAGCGAGAAAACCTGGGCGTCCGTTGTAGCAGGCGGGGCTTCTAACCGCCCTGATAAATAGGAGTACCATCAATCGCAGCCTGCATATGGTGAAGCTGGGGAGGAGCACCTTTGTGCTGAATATACTGCTGCTGAGGTGCCTTAGCGGCAGTCGGACATCTCTGGCAAAGTGTCCTTCCTTCCCGCAAGTATAACATCTCTTGGCACCCCATAAGCATGCCCCGAGGTGCATCTTTCCACAGGTGGCACAAGGAGGGTGCTTAGGCTTCTTGCCTTTCGAATCACCAGTAGACTTGTTCCATGGCTTTCTTTTCCCATTGTAGTTCTTCTTCCAGTGGGGGTTGGTGTTCTGAGTCCGTTGATTTCCTGACTGACTCTGATTCTGTGTACTGACTGGGGCCTGCTTCTGCTGGCTGATATTCTTCAGATAGTGCTCAGCATTCAGGGCACCGCTGACTAGCTCTTCTGCAGTCTGTGGCCTATGAACGCCACCGGCTACACTCAGAGCAATGTCGGGCCTAAGCATTCTTAGCATTAATCTGACCCTTTCCCTTTCAGTACTGACCAGCTCCGGACATAATCGTGCCAGTCGGTTAAATTTCTGGACGGCCTCGTTGACAGAGAGATTCCCCTGTCGAAATTCGGTGAACTCATCAAAATGCCTGTTGGTCACCCTCATATGAAAGAACTCTTCCAGAAATTCAGACTCGAAATCCTTCCATTTCATCTGGTCCACTGATCTTCTGGCCTTCACCCGTTCCCACCACATCCGAGCATCGCCGGAGAGGCAGAACGAGACACACTTTACCTTCTCGTGTTCCGGCCAGTCGAGAAGTTCCATGGTGCTTTCCACCGTTTTGAGCCAGGACTGGGCGTCCCACGGCTCGCAGATGCCGGAGAACTTATCCGGCTTCAGTCGTTGCCACTGTATCAAATAGGCCTCTTGTCGGACTGCTCTGGCCATAGTGTCCGAGGGCGCCTGTGCAGCCGGAGGTTCAGTGGTTATGGCGTCCTGACTTCCCGCAGGGGTGGCAGTATTAGTCTGCTGGGTCATCAGAGTGTTTATCATCTGCTGCTGCTCAGTGACCTGGCGCTGCAGCTCAGTGATCACCTGCATCAGGTCAGGTGGGGGTGCTGTCTCGTTACCCCTAGTACTACGCCTTCTAGCCATATCTATCATATAGACAGTAAATGACTACGTAAGCCTTAATTCTACCTTCACTTGTTATGCAAGTATTAATCATCTCCATATTATGCAAGCATAATTCATCACTATAGTTATACTGTACATGAAATAAATAAAGCGAGTTTAGAATTTCTTACTTGGAAGCGGCAGGAGGAAGCTTGATGTGTGTGTGGTGGAGGGGAAATCTGCTCTGATACCAACTTGTAACGCCCGACCTTATATCTACCCTTAAGGCGGGGTTACGGGTCCATACATTCAAATCATTTATCATCTTAAGCATGTATATCCAAACAAAACAGTTACAATAAAAGAAATGTAGTAAGCATGCTTATTGAAGACTAATTTACCAAGCAAGGTTTTTTTTCATTTCTTTTATATCTACATGCATTTACAACCTAATAGGAAGATCATTTAACACACTATAGCATGGAATCTCAAGTAAGAATATAGCAAGAGTTATCTAGTCTTAGATACATGCAAGAGAAGCATTCATAAGAAACAGAAAATAGTAATTATCTAGCATTTTACTTAGCATGCATACTACAAAGTTTAGACATTAATGATAGTGTTATCTAGCATGACATAGGTTCCATATCCCTAACTTAATCACAGTAGAGTAGTCATGATCATCACACATTCAGAGTATAGCAATACAATTTCAATCTTTCATTGGAAGCAGTTTAGATTCTAGACAAAACAAGGTAGATAGAATCTTTCGTTCTTTCCCGAGCCATCACCACACACATCCTCTAGCCTTCCCTCTGCCTCTTCCTTTAGTTCAAGTATTTCTTACCGCTATATGCAGCATAAGAAAACAACATGAACTAGTAAGCAAAACATACTTAGTAAGAATCCGGGCCTACTCGCAAGACCATATCGATACATCATATCATGTACTCAGTAATCAAGATAGAACAAGATTATAAGCATCATAGCATCTCATCAAAGCATCATAAGCATCACATCAAATATCTCTAAGTACTTACAGAACAAGATTATCACATAATTAGAAATGTTTTTCAAAAAGTTCCATAAAGGTAAGTACTTAAAAATACAATATCTCCCAGGGCCCAGTTGTAGTACCACATCATGCGCGTTCCCTAATAAATTGGGGTAGCGAGCCACCAATCTAATTAGAGCAGGACCCTTCCGTCCTACCAATGCCATGACCTTCAGTTAACATGCACATTGGATTTGTTTAACGACCCCCTTCCGAGTCGGGTACACAACTTTCAAAGTAAAGTAATTTATCATGCAATTACTCATATATGTATATGCCTAAAGGTACTCTTAATCACTTCTCAAAGGGACACACCACACATTCGGGTGCTCTTGATCCCCTAGGGACACACCACACATTCGGGTGCTCTTGATCCCAGTTGAATAGAGTATCTTTTTTTTTTAAGCATATTATCCACCACATCTCAACCACATCATGTTCATGTCATAAGAGTGCCCCATGGGCTATAAGGCATGCTTTTATACCTAACAAGATAGGTCACATAATTTATACACACATCATATAAGTGTAGCATGCTTCATGGTTTATTAAGGACTTCCCAACCCTAGAGCTAGGGTTGGCCGAAACTCACAAGTAAAGGAGTTTGGTTTTCCAATCAAGCATTCATTCAAGCATTCTTACAAACACCTCAAGTACATTTCATGTAACAATTTAAACATGGTTTAAACCTCAAAGTGGGGTTAGCATCCACTAACCCTAATTTACAAGGGTTTGGCCGAAACCTTGTAGGGTACCAAACCCTAATTTTGTCCTTCCAAAAATTTGGAAACATCACATATGAGTATACCCTAGGTCTTAAGGGTTATTTTCATGTAATGAAAAGTTGCCAAGCACATCCCTTAGGAAGTGGCCGAAACCCACACAAGGACAACCCTAGGTTTTTGTTCTTGACACCATGAAGAAAAATCCATCACATGTATACCCTAAGTCCCAAAGTCTTCCCATGCATCAAAGTTGGATCAAACCTTTCTCTTGGACCCCCAATCCTAGGGTGGCCGAAACTTCTACAAGGATGATCCTTGTGATTTTTCAAAAGAAACACACAAGCAAACATTTAATAGCAATTATACTGCAGGCGAGAGGACACTTACATCCTAGCGCTGGAATTTAACCTTCTTTAAATCGTAGGGTACCCTACACTTGGAGGGTATGCGAAGATCCTTTTCTTTCAAATCTTCTCTCTAGTATTCCTTGGTCTTGGTAGAGAGCAATGGCTCTTGGACTCTCCTTCTTGTAATTGCCCTAGGGTTAAATTTCGAAAGGGAAGGGGGAAGGCTAGGCTCGGCAAGGAAGAAGAAGAAGGGAGGAAGAAGAATGAAAAAAAAGAAACTTCTTTCTAACTTCCTTCTCTTACTCTTATTTATACACCTCTTGTGAAAAGACATGTCTCTTCTTTGCCCAAGCCTTAACACGCATGTCTCCCCTTCTCCTAACACGAAACACCCATTAGAGCATCTGGTTAGGAAGGAGTTAGTGCAAGTGATAGGTTCAAGGTTCGATCCTTGCTTCCTCCACTTTGCACTTTTTTTTTATTACCTCTTAATAATTCATTTCCAAGCCTATTAAGGAATTTCATAATATTAATAATACTTCATGAATCTAATATTTCATGATAATATTTCATGATAATAATATTTCATAAATATAATATTTCATGCTAATATTTCATGAATATAATATTTCATGCTAATATTTCATGATAATAATATTTCATGAATATAATATTTCATGTATTCATGACATTTCATAGCATGTGATTGCATGAAATTTATATCATTTCATTATAACCATTTTCATACATTGTCATGATTTTACATTGACAAATTTGGGGTGTTACATTCTGCACGTGTTCCCAAAAATCCGAAGTAAATCGACCATCCCGATCAGAGATAATGGTCTTGGGAACCCCGTGTAGTCGGACAATTTCCTTGACGTACAGTTGAGCCAACTGCTCTACTGAGTAGGTCATCCTGATAGCCAGAAAATGGGCAGACTTGGTTAGCCTGTCCACAATAACCCATATACCATCATATCCATTCGTTGTTCTAGGCAGCACCGAGATGAAATCCATAGAGATTTCTTCCCATTTCCACTCGGGAATCGGCAGTGGTTGCAGAACTCCTCCAGGCCTCTGCAGTTCTGCTTTGACCTTCTGGCAGGTCAAACACATACTGATATAGTGGGCTACATCTCGCTTCATACCGGACCACCACAACTTGCTCTTCAGATCTTGATACATCTTGGTAGACCCAGGATGCATCGCATAAGGCGTTCCGTGAGCTTCCTCAAGGATTCTTGTCCGTAAATCAGAGTCGTCGGGAATACATAAACGATCCCAAAGATATAAGACTCCGCTATCCGAAATCCATCGTCCTTGCCTTCGAGAACCTCTTGCCTGATCCTCTGAAGGCTCGGATCATGATTCTGCTTTTCCAGAATATCGTCGAATAATGTCGGCGCAATCATCAGGGTGGATAACTGTCCTGATATGATTTCAATCCCGAAATTCGTAATTTCTTCCCCTAAGGGTTGTGACAAAGCTGATAAAGACATCAAAGTAGCACATGATTTTCTACTGAGTGCATCGGCTACCTTGTTGGCTTTCCCCGGATGGTACAGGATCTCACAGTCATAATCCTTGACCAATTCAAGCCATCTGCGCTGTCTCATATTCAGATCTTTCTGGGTGAAGAAATATCGCAGACTCTGGTGATCTGTATAAACTTTACACTGAGTTCCATATAGCTAGTGCCTCCATATTCTCAGTGCAAAGACCACCGCTGCTAGTTCTAAGTCATGGGTAGGATAATTCCTTTCATGTTTCTTGAGTTGCCTAGAGGCATAAGCAATCACCTTCCCATTCTGCATAAGTACAGCTCCGAGTCCCAGTTCGGATGCGTCGCTGTACATATCGAAACCCGTATCGCTTTCTGGAAGAGTCAATATCGGAGTGCTAGTCAGCCTCCTTTTCAGTTCAGTAAAGCTCTTCTCACATTCATCGGTCCATACATATTTCTTGTCCTTCTTAGTAAGAGCTGTCATAGGGGCGGCAATCCGAGAAAATCCCTCTACGAATTTTCTGTAATAGCCTGCTAGCCCGAGGAAACTTCTGATTTCGCTGGTATTCTTGGGTCTGGTCCAGTTACTCACAGCTTCGATTTTAGTCGGGTCCACCATTACTCCTTCCTTGGAGATAACATGTCGCAAGAATAATACTTGATCGAGCCAGAACTCGCATTTGGAAAATTTAGCATACAGTCGTTCCTTCTGAAGAATCTGTAGTGCTCTACTCAGGTGTTCAGCATGTTTTTCGGAAGTCCTCGAATATATAAGGATATCGTCGATAAAGACGATCACAAATCTGTCGAGGAATGCAGAGAATACCCGATTCATTAAGTCCATAAACATAGCTGGAGCATTGGTAACTCCAAACGGCATAACTACGAACTCATAATGTCCGTATCTGGTTCGGAAAGCCATCTTCGGTATATCCTCCTTTTTCACCCTGACTTGGTGGTAACCAGACCTCAGGTCAATTTTAGAGAAAACCGTGGCTCCCTTCAGTTGATCGAACAGGTCATCTATCCTAGGTAGAGGGTACCTGTTCTTGACAGTCACGTTGTTCAGTGCTCGATAGTCGATACACATTCGCATCGACCCATCCTTCTTTTTCACGAACAGTACGGGAGCTCCTCAGGGAGAATGACTAGGGCGGATGAGTCCCTTGTCAAGCAGCTCCTGTAACTGTCCCTGTAATTCTTTTAATTCTATCGGCGCCATACGGTACGGTGCTTTAGAAATGGGGTTAGTACCAGGAATCAATTCAATTGCAAATTCTATATCTCTTTCAGGTGCTAACCCTGGTAATTCATCGGGAAATACCTCTGGGTAATTGCATACGACTTTGACGTCTTCTAGCTTCGGGCCCTCAGTAGGACTGGTATCAACCACATGAGCTAGAATCCCAGAGCATCCATTTTCTAACATCTTCCTTGCTCTCAGAGCCGATAAGAATTTGCTTGTCCTCTTCTTCGGCTCTCCGATAAATTCAAATTGAATTCCCGCCTCAGGTCGGAAGGTAACCTTTCGTTTACGGCACTTGATAGAGGCGCCGTATTTATTCAAGAAATCCATGCCCAATATCACATCATAGTCTGGCATATCAAGCACTATCAGGTCGCAGTAGAGTTCCCTATCTGCGATTCTGATCGGTGCGGCACGTAGCATTTGGGTGGAGGGCATCACCTCACCCGAGGGCAGTGTTGTCAGAATTTTGCAGTCTAACTCTTGCAGTGACATATCATTTCTTTTGGCGTATTGCATAGAGATAAACGAATGTGTTGCCCCAGTGTCAAATAAAGCAGTAGCATACTGACTGTAAATAAATATCTGACCTGTGACAATGGTAGAGACAGTCGCCAGTGAGGCAGAATGAGACACATTTAATTTTCTCATGCTCGGGCCAGTCTAATAAGTCCACTGTGCTCTCAACTCTCTTGAGCCAGGCCTGGGCATCCCAGGGCTCGCAGGTGCCAGAGAACTTTTCCGGCTTCAGTCTCTGCCACTGAACCAGATAGGCCTCCTGTCGGACTCCTCTGGCCGGAGTGTCCGGGGGTGCCTGTGCAGTTGGGGGCTCAGTAGGTATCACACTCTGACTTCCCTGCGGGGTTGCAGTGTTCGCCTGCTGGGTCATCAGAGTATTTATGATCTGCTGTTGTTCAGTGACCTGACGCTGCAGATCTGTGATCACTTGCATCATATTAGGTGGGGGTGCGGTCTCATCACCCCGATTGCTACGTCTTCTAACCATATCTACCGTACAGGTGACAAATAAACTAATGTGAGAATTAACACTACTTTCATTAGTTATGCAAGCATAAATCATCTCTATATAATCATTACAGTACATGAAACTAAGTAAAGCGATGTTAGGATCTCTTACTTGGAAGCGGCAGGATGGAGCTTGATGTGTGTGTAGTGGAGGGGAAATCTGCTCTGATACCAACTTGTAACGCTCGCCCTTATATCTACTCTCGGGGCGGGGTTACGTACAATCAATCGTATAATTTTTTTTTTAAATAAAAATATTGGTGCAAGGACTAAGTACCGAGCATGCTTGTTAACTATCAAGTGATATTTACAAGTGCTAAGTATACTAGTCAGTGCATGCCAATCAGATATCATGCTTTAATGATTAGAACATTTTATTTCTTTGAAGCATAGTCCTAGGTTTCTATGCATAATAACAATTCATGAGATTGAGTCTAAAGGTAGTCTAGAACATCATATGAAATATCTTAACCAAGAGTTATCCTATAACATAATAGGTTCACAAGTAGTTCGACTCAAACATATAAGAGTAATCCAAGTGTAATCACTAATATTCAAAAGTACCAACTCTAATCACTAGCATTTATTATTAAAGGAAACATCAACCTAGGCATAGTAATGTAGATATAAGAATCTTTCTTTCCCGAACCACCACCCCACACATCTTCAGCCCTCCTGCCTCTTCCTTTAGTTTAAGTGTCCATTACCCTTATCTGCAGCATAAGACAACACATAAACTAGTAAGCACAAATGCTTAGTAAGGATCCTGTCCTACTCGCAAAATCCATACGAAAGAATACAACATGTACACATAGTGAATCATAAGCATGAGTTTATCATAGCATACTAAACATCAAAGTTTCTAAGCAAGCAGTATAAAGTATCTTAAGCATACCCTTCACATATAATAAATGTTTTCAAAAACAATTCCATAAAGGTATTACTTAAAAATATTTCAACATCATATAGGGGCCCAGTTGTGTACCACATAATGCGCGTTCCCTAATGAATTGGGGTAGCAAGCCACCAATCCCATTAGAGCAGGACCCTTCCGTCCTACCGGAGCCATGACCTTAAGTTAACATGCACCCCGGATTTGTTTAACGACCCCCTTCCGAGTCGGGTACACAACTTACAAAGTAAAATACTTATCATGTCTTTACATATATGCTAAGGAGTACTCCAAATTCACTTCTCAAGGGACACACCACTCTTCAAGGGTGCTCATGATCCCATAGGGACACACCACACAACATAAGGGGTGTTCTTGATCCCATACTTAGTGGAGTATCCTTTCAAGCATTTTATCATACACATCACATGCAATTCATAAGGGTGCCCCATGGGCTATAAGACATGCTCATACATACATCATATTTCAACCACTTAAACATACTTTATATATGACAAGATTGGTCACATAAACCATATTCATATCATAGGAAGTGGTAGCATGCTTCATGGGTTAATTTAGTTCTTCCTAACCCTAAATCTAGGGTTGGCCGAAAGTCCTAGGGTAGGGTAAATTAGGTTTTTGACATCAAACATCCCATACAAGCATCACATATATATATATCATGTATCATACTAAGCATAGCACACATCATGGGGTAATCAACCTTCACAACCCTAATGGTTCATGCCTTGGCCGAAAGTCATGCTAGGGGGAAGTTAAGTTTTCCAATCAAATATTCCATTTAAACATCACATACATATACATATCATCATCCCAAACATAAGCATATCTCATAGGGTAGTTTAACCTTTACTAACCCTAACTTTAGGGTGTTGGCCGAATGGTGTAGGGTAGAGGAAATTAGGGTTTTTGAAATCAAACCTTCACACAAACATTTACACAAACACCTCACATACATATCATGAAACATTATTAAGCATAGATTACATCATAGGATAACCATGCACCCTAAACCCTAATTCTTCTAGGGTTGGTCGAAAGTGTAGGGTAGGGGAATTAGGGTTTTTGAAATCAAACATTCCCACAAACATTTATACAAACACCTTGTCTACACTACTAAGCATGGATACATCATGGAGAAATTCAACCCTCACTAACCCTAACCTCTTGTTCATGGCCGAATGGTGTAGGGTGCTCAACCCTAATTTTTGTCATTACACATGAAGGGAAAACAACCTATATATATGCCCTAAGTCCCAAGGGGTCTCCTCATGCATCAAGGAGTAGCCAAGGTCTCCCCTTTGGGGGTGGCCGAAACTCACACAAGAGGCCACTTCTATTTTCGAAAACAAACAACAAGAAGAAGGAATTAACAACAATTACACTGCAGGCGAGGGGATACTTACATCCTTTCGCTTGAAATTCACCTTCTCTAAATCCTTAGGGTACCCTTGGTTGAAGGAGAAGTGAGAGTTCTCTTTGTTAGAACTTCTCTAGAACCCTTGGCCCTAGTAGAGGGCAAGATCCTTGGATGGGTCTTCTTCCTTCCAATTCCCTAGGGTTAGAACCCTAGGGTGTATTTTCGAAAATTGAAAAGGGAGAAGAGGGCTCTAGATATCGGTGGGATGAGTGAAGAAGAAGAAGAACGGAAGTTATTCCTCCCTCTCCCTCTCTTATTTATACTATTCTCATGAAGGGACATGTCTCTTCACTTCCCTAGCTTTAATGAGCATGCTTCTTATTCTCTCAACATGAAACATTGCTTGGTGCATTGGTTAAGACATGGTTAGTGTACCTAGGAGGTTCAAGGTTCGATCCTTGCTTCCTCCTTTCTACACTTTCTTTTTATCACATTTTTCACTAATCCACATCAAAGCCCATTAAGCCAAGCCCATCATGAAATTTCATAATAATAATGTTTCATGAATTCATAACATTATCTATGGGAAAATTTTGGGGTGTTACAATCCCTCGTACCTTATAAAAAGTTCGTCCCGAACTTAAAACAGTTCCGGATACTTTAATCGTATTGCCTCCTCTCGTTCCCAAGTGGCTTCTTCGAATTGTTCGTTCCGCCACAGAACCTTTACTAAGGGCACTTCCTTGTTCCTTAGCTTTTTGACTTCCCGATCTAGGATCTGAATAGGTCGGCGTTCGGAACTTAGGTTCTCTTGATTTGGTACTGGTTGGGGCTCTAAAATTTGATTCACATCAGAGGTACATTTCCTGATCATTGATACATGGAAGACATTGTGGATAGCCGACATTTCTGGCGGTAGCTCCAGTTCGTAGGCCACTTTGCCTACCCGTCTCAGGATCTGGTACGGTCTCACATATCGCAGACTCAGCTTCCCTCTCTTCCCGAATCTCATCACCCCTTTCATAGGGGCCACTTTAAGGAATACTGAATCCCCAACATCAAACTCTAGTGGTCTGCGTCGCTTATCAGCGTAGCTTTTCTGCCGACTCTGAGCAGTCTCTATCCTCTAGCGGATATTCTTGATAGCCTGAGTGGTTTCATCTATAATATCAGTCTGGAGTCCCATCTCCTTCTTTTCACCACTCTCAAGCCAACATATAGGAGATCGGCATTTCCTTCCGTATAGTGCTTCGTACGGTGCCATCCCGATAGTAGCCTGATAACTGTTGTTATAAGCAAATTCTGCCAGGCTCAGGTATCGACACCAGCTTCCCTTGAAGTCCAAGGCACAAGCTCGTAACATATCCTCTAATATTTGATTCACTCTTTCAGTTTGCCCGTCAGTCTGGGGGTGAAAGGCCGTACTGAATTTCAGCTTCGTGCCAAGAGCCTTCTGCACGTGTTCCCAAAAATCCGAAGTAAATCGACCATCCCGATCAGAGATAATGGTCTTGGGAACCCCGTGTAGTCGGACAATTTCCTTGACGTACAGTTGAGCCAACTGCTCTACTGAGTAGGTCATCCTGATAGCCAGAAAATGGGCAGACTTGGATAGCCTGTCCACAATAACCCATATACCATCATATCCATTCATTGTTCTAGGCAGCCCCGAGATGAAATCCATAGAGATGTCTTCCCATTTTCACTCGGAAATCGGCAGAGGTTGCAGAACTCCTCATGGCCTCTGGTGTTCTGCTTTGACCTTCTGGCAGGTCAAACACATACTGATATAGTGGGCTACATCTCGCTTCATACCGGACCACCACAACTTGCTCTTCAGATCTTGATACATCTTGGTAGACCCAGGATGCATCGCATAAGGCATTCCGTGAGCTTCCTCAAGGATTCTTGTCCGTAAATCAGAGTCGTCGGGAATACATAATCGATCCCGAAGATATAAGACTCCGCTATCCGAAATCCATCGTCCTTGCCTTCGAGAACCTCTTGCCTGATCCTCTGAAGGCTCGGATCATGATTCTGCTTTTCCAGAATATCGTCGAATAATGTCGGCGCAATCATCAGGGTGGATAACTGTCCTGATATGATTTCAATCCCAAAATTCGTAATTTCTTCCCCTAAGGGTTGTGACAAAGGTGATAAAGACATCAAAATAGCACATGATTTTCTACTGACTGCATCGGCTACCTTGTTGGCTTTCCCCGGATGGTACAGGATCTCACAGTCATAATCCTTGACCAATTCAAGCCATCTGCACTGTCTCATATTCAGATCTTTCTGGGTGAAGAAATATTGCAGACTCTGGTGATCTGTATAAACTTTACACTGAGTTCCATATAGATAGTGCCTCCATATTCTCAGTGCAAAGACCATCGCTGCTAGTTCTAAGTCATGGGTAGGATAATTCCTTTCATGTTCCTTGAGTTGCCTAGAGGCATAGGCAATCACCTTCCCATTCTGCATAAGTACAGCTCCGAGTCCCAGTTCGGATGCGTCGCTGTACATATCGAAACCCGTATCGCTTTCTGGAAGAGTCAATATCGGAGTGCTAGTCAGCCTCCTTTTCAGTTTAGTAAAGCTCTTCTCACATTCATCGGTCCATACATATTTCTTGTCCTTCTTAGTAAGAGCTGTCATAGGGGCGGCAATCCAAGAAAATCCCTCTACGAATTTTCTGTAATAGCCTGCTAGCCCGAGGAAACTTCTGATTTCGCTGGCATTCTTGGGTCTGGTCCAGTTACTCACAGCTTCGATTTTAGTCGGGTCCACCATTACTCCTTCCTTGGAGATAACATGTCCCAAGAATAATACTTGATCGAGCCAGAACTCGCATTTGGAAAATTTAGCATACAGTCGTTCCTTCTGAAGAATCTGTAGTGCTCTAATCAGGTGTTCAGCATGTTTTTCGGGAGTCCTCGAATATATAAGGATATCGTCGATAAAGATGATCACAAATCTGTCGAGGAATGCCGAGAATACCCGATTCATTAAGTCCATAAACATAGCTGGAGCATTGGTAACTCCAAACGGCATAACTACGAACTCATAATGTCCGTATCTGGTTCGGAAAGCTGTCTTCGGTATATCCTCCTTTTTCACCCTGACTTGGTGGTAACCAGACCTCAGGTCAATTTTAGAGAAAACCGTGGCTCCCTTCAGTTGATCGAATAGGTCATCTATCCTAGGTAGAGGGTACCTGTTCTTGACAGTCACGTTGTTCAGTGCTCGATAGTCGATACACATTCGCATCGACCCATCCTTCTGTTGGATCGAGAAATGCGAGAGAGGGGGGTGAATGTCGCAATTCGTTCGGATTTAAAAGAGCGGGTGCGCAGCGGAAATAAAAGAGAGTAAAACAACGCAAACACAGCAGGTTTACTTGGTTCGGAGCCTGGGTCGACTCCTACTCCAAGGCCCACGGTCGTTGACCGTTTTCTGCGGGCAATTCTATAAGTTCGCAAAGTTTACAAATAGATTTTACAATAAAGCAGAATAGTAAACTTTAAATACAACTCTTGTTACCGACGTCCGGTGAAGATTGAAGTTCTGGAGCAGCGGGACGTCGTCGGCCTGAGTTGGCAGCTTTCTGGAGTGTGTCGTGGAAGCAGAAGAGCGTAGAATTGTCGAAGCAAATCGTTGTTCTTTGAAGAGGGTCGAGGCCCTCTTTATATAGGGCAGGGGGCGCCCGACATGCTCGGGGCGCCCTCCACGTGGCTCATGATCCGGCGAGCCCTCGGTCGTGACTGATCGCTTCGACTTCGGGATCACAGTTGACTGGGGCGCCCGATGCGGGCGGGGCGCCCGGGTTGACCGGTCAAAGCTTTATCACCGAGGCTTCGCGAGGGTGAGCTGCAGCCGCCTTCAGTGGCGTGGCACAGTGGGCGCCCGAGACACGCGGGGCGCCCGATCTGCGCGGTGCCCGATTTGCGCGGCGCCCGCGACAAGAGGGGCGCCCGACATGCGCGGGGCGCCCCCCAACGCGGTGCTGTCAGAGGTTTACTTCTCTGCTGACTTTGGGTTGACTCTGGGGCGCCCGACACATCCGGGGCGCCCTGCTCAGCTGCGGCCTCACTCCTTTGAGGCCCTCTGAGCTGCAGAAACACAGTCCTTCGGTCCTGCATCCAGGGTTAGTCCAAAATAGCAAATACTAAGTTGATTTTTCACAGCCTTAGCTGTCTTGGTTCTGACTTTGGATCTCCAAAATGGAGCCCTAGGTCGAACCGACGCCTAATGTTCCCTCGAGGGGAACGCGTCCTCACCTACTCCTCTCGGGAGAGTTTTACCTGGTGCCAACCGGATCCTCCAGTTGGACTTTTGCCCAGCAGTCCTTCGCCAGGTCTTGAGTTACCAAGCTGCCCTTCGCTTGGTGCCTAGCAGCCTTTCGCTAGGTCTTTTCTTCTGGCAGTCCTTCGCCAGTGCCTAGCAATCCTTCGCTAGGGCTTTGTCCATTCTGGCAGTCCTTCGCCAGTGCCTAGCATTCCTTCGCTAGGGCTTTTCCATTCTGGCAGTCCTTCGCCAGTGCCTAGCATTCCTTCACTAGGGCTTTTCCTGTACACTCAAGAGACTCGTTAGACAACCATTAACCCTTAACTTTTGAACCTTTTTGCCAATATTAAAACACAGGTTTGACTTGGGTGCATACTGCACCAACAATCTCCCCCTTTTTGATATATGGCAACCTAGTTCAAAAAGTTAAGGGAAAAAGAATGCTGAAATTGAAATCCTAAGTTGGATTCCCTCCCCCTGGAAGTAATCTCCCCCTAGGTTTTTCAAAAGTAGGTGGTTTTACTTTAAATACTTAGAAAAATTTTATTATAGAAAAACTTTTTAAGTATTGACTTGAGTTTTTCAAAAAATATTCTAAGTTTGAAGAAGTTTTCATATTTTAGCAAATTGTGAGTTTTAGGAAAACTTTTTAAACTTTAGACTTTTTCAGTTAAAAAATTGAGATTTGGGAAAAAAAAATTTTTTTATTTAGAAAATTTTTCAGGGTTTGAAAAAAATTTCAGACTTTAGAAAAAGCTTTTCAGAGAATAATTTTAAAAAAACTTAATAGCAATTTAGAGCAAAAAAATAGAAATTTGGGAAAACATTTTTGTTCCCTGTTTCCTTTCCAACTCTCCCCCTTTGACATATATCAAACAAAATGCACAAAAGGATATTTGCAATAATAAAGCATGTGCTGTACTGAATCAAAGCAAGACCTAAGTCTGGTTAAATCTTTTAGGGACCTGTCTAACCCATTTAGCTACTTACTAACTGTTATAAACAGTAGCTTTTGCTAGAGTTAGTCAAGTTAAGTGCATTGTTCAAGTTAGATTGTCTAAACTTGACACTTGACCTGATTGCTGTTCATTTAGTGCCCCAATTGCTGCCGATGCACTGACTTAAAGCATCTTGAATTGAGGCAAAGACCTAAGCATCTCAACCCTTTCTAGGTTATCAATCAAAAGTATCCTAAGGTGTTTGTGAGATGCTGGCTTCTAAGTCTATAGGTGCATGCAATTCTAGGGTTAGAGCCTAGGCTAATTCCATTTCGAAAAGAGGCCCTAGTTTTGAAGGGGGTAGTTTTTGAAATAAAACTAAGTAAAAAAAACTTTTTAAAGTTAAAGTAATATTTTTAACAAAAAACATTTTAAAAGACATTTTAAGTTCAATTTAAAAATTGAAAATCCAAGAACCAAATGATTCTATTCTACTAAGCATAACCCTAACTTAATTTAGTAAAAAACAAGCCAAGCTAAGATTAGCATAGTTCAAGTAGAAGTCTAGTACAAGTCAACAGAAGTCAACCCTACTCAGTAGGGGTAGTCAAATGGGTACATGTCCAAGTCATCTAAGAGGAGGGACCAGGAGGATCAAATGGGCCCGGCTGCCATGCATCAAATCGTGCCATGATCTCATGGTACTGTGCATTCCAGGCTTCTCTATCGGCTGTGAGGGTACTCATAATGTTGTTGTAGTAGCCTAAGTTTGTCTCTTGGTCTTCAATATGGTACGCTTCCACTTCTTCTCTGAGGTTCTGGACGTGCGTCTCGAGTCGTGTAACTCTCTCGTACAAGGTCGGTGGAGCGGGCTGATCTACCTCTGTTGCTAAGTCGGCAACGTCGACCTCGACCTCCTCGTCGGCAATGTCTTGTGCGGCTGGTCGGCGTCGCCAAGTCAGAACCCCGGTGCCCGAGACGTCTATACCGGCTAAAGAAAAGTTTCTAAATCCTATCTCGTCGAATTCAGTCATCGTGGTAATCTCGCCGTCAGCGATATTTCGGCCGTGGTGGTGGAGGATAGAGGTGATGATGTGGCAGTAGGAAGTGCGGATCCGCCCCTTAGTGGATACACTAGAGGCATGTAGGATACAGTGGAAGAGGTGAAGGCCTATATCTATGTCCAGATGGTGGATAAGGGCATAGAGAAGAAAAGTGTGAAAGGGTTTCATGGTGGCTGTGTCCCTAGTGGACAAAGGAAGGATGCAACGGACAATTACTCTGTAGAGAGCGTAGTCCTGAATAGGGAGTCGGGTGGAGTGGAACTGCCCTCCTGCAGGGTCCATGGCTTCCCCAAAGAAATAGTTGTATAAGGTGTTCAGGTCAATATGAGAGTAGGGGGCGTCGAAGGGCGGGTTCCTTGGAGGGTAGCAACAGAAGATGGACTGAGATGGTCGGAGTCCCAAAAATCGGTTCAGTAGGGTAGGAGTGATGCTCAAGGGCATTCCTTGAACGGTAGTGACGAAGCTCAAGTGGTCTTGCCTAACTATGTTGTTATAGAATTCTGCACATAGGGTGTTGTTGATTGAATGTGTGCAGAATACGAGGTTATCGAGTTGATAGAAGTTAATTGCGGACATTGCGACTGGACAGGATTGGGAGAAGAAATGACGGTTAAGGTAGCTTGTTTTAATCGGAATGTAGGTGGTTTGTGCGAACTTGTTACAAAGTGCTAGGTTAGGAAATCTAGGGTCGGGACTGGGCTCATTACCGGGGTTCGACTGAACTGCTCGGCGTTTTCTAAGTGTAGAAAAAATAAGTGATTAAGGATAAAGAAGGAGTGTGCAAAAAAGAAAAAAAAATTTAATTTAAGAAAAATTAATTGCACAACTAAATTTCATACCTTGGAGGCATGGTTGAGGCAAGGGAAGGCTTAGGTTCACTTGATCCACAAGAAAGAGGCAAAGGGAAGAAGGAGTGTGAGATGTAGTGTGGGAAATGAGGGAGTCTCGGGTCCCTTTTATAGGGGTTGATGGGGGGGCGCCCGACGGCTCACGGGCGCCCTTAACAGGTTGATTTTGCCTCGGGCAGGGAAAAGGTCTGTAGGGGCGCCCGACAGGTCACGGGCGCCCTTCTCAAAAGCTGTTTGTCAGCAGCTTTTGACTGCTTTAATCAGCGTGGGAGACAGGTTTTGATGGGGGCGCCCGACATGTCACGGGCGCCCTTCACAAAGGCTGTTTGACTGCAGCTTTTGACTGCTTTAATCAGCGTGGGAGACAGGTTTTGATGGGGGCGCCCGACATGTCACGGGCGCCCTTCACAAAGGCTGTTTGACTGCAGCTTTTGACTGCTTTAATCAGCGTGGGGGACATGGAGCGTATAGGGGCGCCCGACAGGTTACGGGCGCCCTAGATACCAGACTTTTGACTGTTTTGACCAGGTTTGACTGTTTGACTTCGTTTGACTGTGTTTGACCATGTTTGACTAGGTTAATCATAGTTTGACCATGATTATGAAAGCACAAGCAAGGTGGTTTAATTTGAACTTAATTTTCCTGTCTCACTGAATCTAGGGTTTTCAAAACATGTTAACCTTAAGGTTTTTGTGAGACAGGTTTGAAGGTAAAAATTAATTTTGAAAGGAATTTTCATTTATTTTGAAAAGTTATTTATTTTTGAAAAAAAACAGAAAGTTTTGAAAACAGATTAAGTGTTTTTCAAAAGGATAATAATTTTGAGAAGTAGAGGTTTTGAAAAACAGATTAGAATCTATAATTATTTGAAATTTGAGTTAGATTCGAATTTGACAAAAGTTAACTTGAATTTGAATTTCAGAAATTGGCTTCCAGGTCTTGGCGAGGCACTAGGCCTTCTTTGGCCGAAGCCTTATGGGATCATCCACCCTTTCCTTGACAAAGCCTTTTAATGAAATTTCATTTTCAAATTAAATTAGGTCATTTTCTGGTCTAACTAGCTTGGATCTTGGATCGGTAGCTTCGGCTAGTTCCGCCAAATTGGCTTCCCTAACGTACTATCATCTCACCTCCACCCAATACTATGTTTTCAAGTTTCAAGTAATTTTAGTCCTTAAATCTAAGAATTCCTTAAATCTAAGCATGGCAATTTGTAAGAAATTAAATAAACACACAATCAATCAAAAAAAACTATCTAATTATAAAAATTGTTTTGATTTTGGCTCCCCCTGGACTATAGCCTCTATATGGGTTAGGCAAGATGTGAATCTTGTCCTTGGGGATCCAAAATTGATTTGAACCAGTTGGTTTAGTCAGGCACAGTTTTGGCACCCATGCCTGATCCTTAGGTCTTGACTGGTTCAGTACAGCAAAGTAAGATCTTTGCCGAGATTTGGTTCTATAGCCAAGTCCGGATCGGTTTAGAACAGACTTCTGTTTTCCCAGAATCATATCAAGATTCTTGGAACCAGAAGTGAATCGTTCTAAAGCTGTTCTTAAATCCTTGACTTGAGTTTTCAAGGAGAAATTCTCTGATTCAAGTTTCTCAACTTGATCAGGGGTTTCTTCCTGAATTTTCTCAGTTAAGGAATTAGAATCAGCTCCCTCTTTCAGGAGTTTTACTTCCTGTCGGAGGGACTCGATTCGGAGTTTGGCTTTCGCCAAATCTCGGGATAGATAGGAAATAAGAGAATTTAATTGCGATTTTGAAAAGCCTGTTACCTTTATTTCGCCGTCGTCGGAGAAAGTCAGTTTGCCGTCGTCCCGGTCCGAGTCTGAGTCAGTCTCGATTTGATCCGAAGCGGTCAGGGCTAGAAGATTGGACTGAGGTGCTTCTTCTTCTTCTTCTGAGTCTGAGGTAGATTCAGGTTCAACTTGAATTTTCTTCTTGGTCATTTTCCCTGTTTTCCCTGCAAAAAAAGCTATCCTTTTCTCGACCAAATTGGAGTTAGTCTGTTCATGCAGTTCAAGTTCAGAAAATAACTCATCTAGCTTAATTTTTGAAAGATCCCTAGAGACCTTGTATGCATCTACCATAGATGCCCACAAGGTAGTTCTAGGGAATGCGTTTAGGGCGTACCTTATCAGATCACGGTTTTGAACCTGGTGACCTATTGCGTGAAGACCATTCATTACCTCTTGAATTCTTGCGTGGAGCTGGGCTGCTGTCTCGTTATCTGCCATTTTGATGGTGAAGAGCTTGTTTAGTAGCAGGTCCCTTTTGCTGATCCTCGTGTCTGAGGTTCCTTCGTGGAGCTCGATTAGTTTAGCCCATAACTCCTTTGCACTGTTGAAGGGGCCTACGCGGTTCAGCTCTTCTTTTGTTAGTCCACATTGTAGAGTCTGGGTTGCTTTGGCGTCTGCTTCAATTTTGCGTTTGAGAGTGTTGTCCCACTCCCAGTAGCTTTGTGGAATTCCTTCTGTATTTCGTAGGATCTCCAGACCGGACTGGATAATGATCCACATGTCCACCTGAGTTTTCAGGTGGACCTCCATGCGACTTTTCCAATAGGAAAAGTCTTCTCCACTAAAGAGTGGAGGTCTAGCGGTGCTGTATCCCTCTTGGATAGACATTTGTTACTGAAATAAAAGTAAACAACAAAAATATTTCCAAGACTTGGTCTTGGATTAGTAGTGCGGGAAGAAATAATCAAACACAGATTTCAAGGGGTGTTGCACCAACCTTGAGATAAAAACTCGAACGAAGATTTTTTTTGTTTAAAAAAAAATGAGAGAGAAAAAGAATCCGAAAAATATTCAAACTGGTGGTTGCACCAAGTTTGACTTCCCCGCTCTGATACCACTTGTTGGATCGAGAAATGCGAGAGAGGGGGGTGAATGTCGTAATTCGTTCGGATTTAAAAGAGCGGGTGCGCAGCGGAAATAAAAGAGAGTAAAACAACGCAAACACAGCAGGTTTACTTGGTTCGGAGCCTGGGTCGACTCCTACTCCAAGGCCCACGGTCGTTGACCGTTTTCTGCGGGCAATTCTATAAGTTCGCAAAGTTTACAAATAGATTTTACAATAAAGCAGAATAGTAAACTTTAAATACAACTCTTGTTACCGACGTCCGGTGAAGATTGAAGTTCTGGAGCAGCGGGACGTCGTCGGCTTGAGTTGGCAGCTTTCTGGAGTGTGTCGTGGAAGCAGAAGAGCGTAGAATTGTCGAAGCAAATCGTTGTTCTTTGAAGAGGGTCGAGGCCCTCTTTATATAGGGCAGGGGGCGCCCGACATGCTCGGGGCGCCCTCCACGTGGCTCATGATCCGGCGAGCCCTCGGTCGTGACTGATCGCTTCGACTTCGGGATCACAGTTGACTGGGGCGCCCGATGCGGGCGGGGCGCCCGGGTTGACCGGTCAAAGCTTTATCACCGAGGCTTCGCGAGGGTGAGCTGCAGCCGCCTTCAGTGGCGTGGCACAGTGGGCGCCCGAGACACGCGGGGCGCCCGATCTGCGCGGTGCCCGATTTGCGCGGCGCCCGCGACAAGAGGGGCGCCCGACATGCGCGGGGCGCCCCCCAACGCGGTGCTGTCGGAGGTTTACTTCTCTGCTGACTTTGGGTTGACTCTGGGGCGCCCGACACATCCGGGGCGCCCTGCTCAGCTGCGGCCTCACTCCTTTGAGGCCCTCTGAGCTGCAGAAACACAGTCCTTCGGTCCTGCATCCAGGGTTAGTCCAAAATAGCAAATACTAAGTTGATTTTTCACAGCCTTAGCTGTCTTGGTTCTGACTTTGGATCTCCAAAATGGAGCCCTAGGTCGAACCGACGCCTAATGTTCCCTCGAGGGGAACGCGTCCTCACCTACTCCTCTCGGGAGAGTTTTACCTGGTGCCAACCGGATCCTCCAGTTGGACTTTTGCCCAGCAGTCCTTCGCCAGGTCTTGAGTTACCAAGCTGCCCTTCGCTTGGTGCCTAGCAGCCCTTCGCTAGGTCTTTTCTTCTGGCAGTCCTTCGCCAGTGCCTAGCAATCCTTCGCTAGGGCTTTGTCCATTCTGGCAGTCCTTCGCCAGTGCCTAGCATTCCTTCGCTAGGGCTTTTCCATTCTGGCAGTCCTTCGCCAGTGCCTAGCATTCCTTCACTAGGGCTTTTCCTGTACACTCAAGAGACTCGTTAGACAACCATTAACCCTTAACTTTTGAACCTTTTTGCCAATATCAAAACACAGGTTTGACTTGGGTGCATACTGCACCAACACCTTCTTTTTCATGAACAGTACGGGAGCTCCCCAGGGAGAATGACTAGGGCGGATGAGTCCCTTGTCAAGCAGCTCCTGTAACTGTCCCTGTAATTCTTTTAATTCTATCGGCGCCATACGGTACGGTGCTTTAGAAATGGGGTTAGTACCAGGAATCAATTCAATTGCAAATTCTATATCTCTTTCAGGTGCTAACCTTGGTAATTCATCGGGAAATACCTCTGGGTAATTGCATACGACTTTGACGTCTTCTAGCTTCGGGCCCTCAGTAGGACTGGTATCAACCACATGAGCTAGAATCCCAGAGCATCCATTTTCTAACATCTTCCTTGCTCTCAGAGCCGATAAGAATTTGCTTGTACTCTTCTTCGACTCACCGATAAATTCAAATTGAATTCCCGCCTCAGGTCAGAAGGTAACCTTTCGTTTACGGCACTCGATAGAGGCGCCGTATTTGTTCAAGAAATCCATGCCCAATATCACATCATAGTCTGGCATATCAAGCACTATCAGGTCGCAGTAGAGTTCCCTATCTGCGATTCTGATCGGTGCGGCACATAGCATTTGGGTGGAGGGCATCACCTCACCCGAGGGCAGTGTTGTCAGAATTTTGCAGTCTAACTCTTGCAGTGACATATCATTTCTTTTGGCGTATTGCATAGAGATAAACGAATGTGTTGCCCCAGTGTCAAATAAAGCAGTAGCATACTGACTGTAAATAAATATCTGACCTGTGACAACGGTAGAGACAGTCGCCAGTGAGGCAGAATGAGACACATTTAATTTTCTCATGCTCGGGCCAGTCTAATAATTCCACTGTGCTCTCAACTGTCTTGAGCCAGGCCTGGGAGTCCCAGGGCTCGCAGGTGCCAGAGAACTTTTCCGGCTTCAGTCTCTGCCACTGAACCAGATAGGCCTCCTGTCGGACTCCTCTGGCCGGAGTGCCCGGGGGTGCCTGTGCAGGTGGGGGCTCAGTAGGTATCACACTCTGACTTCACTGCGGGGTTGCAGTGTTCTCCTGCTGGGTCATCAGAGTATTTATGATCTGATGTTGTTCAGTGACCTGACGCTGCAGATCTGTGATCACTTGCATCATATTAGGTGGGGGTGCGGTCTCATCACCCCGATTGCTACGTCTTCTAACCATATCTACCGTACAGGTGACAAATAAACTAATGTGAGAATTAACACTACTTTCATTAGTTATGCAAGCATAAATCATCTCTATATAATCATTACAGTACATGAAACTAAGTAAAGCGATGTTAGGATCTCTTACTTGGAAGCGGCAGGATGGAGCTTGATGTGTGTGTAGTGGAGGGGAAATCTGCTCTGATACCAACTTGTAACGCCCGCCCTTATATCTACTCTTGGGGCGGGGTTACGTACAATCAATCGTATAAATTTTTTTTTTAAATAAAAATATTGGTGCAAGGACTAAGTACCGAGCATGCTTGTTAACTATCAAGTGATATTTACAAGTGCTAAGTATACTAGTCAGTGCATGTCAATCAGATATCATGCTTTAATGATTAGAACATTTTATTTCTTTGAAGCATAGTCCTAGGTTTCTATGCATAATAACAATTCATGAGATTGAGTCTAAAGGTAGTCTAGAACATCATATGAAATATCTTAACCAAGAGTTATCCTATAACATAATAGGTTCACAAGTAGTTCGACTCAAACATATAAGAGTAATTCAAGTGTAATCACTAATATTCAAAAGTACCAACTCTAATCACTAGCATTTATTATTAAAGGAAACATCAACCTAGGCATAGTAATGTAGATATAAGAATCTTTCTTTCCCGAGCCACCACCCCACACATCTTCAGCCCTCCTGCCTCTTCCTTTAGTTTAAGTGTCCATTACCCTTATCTGCAGCATAAGACAACACATAAACTAGTAAGCACAAATGCTTAGTAAGGATCCTGTCCTACTCGCAAAATCCATACGAAAGAATACAACATGTACACATAGTCAATCATAAGCATGAGTTTATCATAGCATACTAAACATCAAAGTTTCTAAGCAAGCAGTATAAAGTATCTTAAGCATACCCTTCACATATAATAAATGTTTTCAAAAACAATTCCATAAAGGTATTACTTAAAAATATTTCAACATCATATAGGGGCCCAGTTGTGTACCACATAATGCGCGTTCCCTAATGAATTAGGGTAGCAAGCCACCAATCCCATTAGAGCAGGACCCTTCCGTCCTACAGGAGTCATGACCTTAAGTTAACATGCACCCCGGATTTGTTTAACGACCCCCTTCCGAGTCGGGTACACAACTTACAAAGTAAAATACTTATCATGTCTTTATATATATGCTAAGGAGTACTCCAAATTCACTTCTCAAGGGACACACCACTCTTCAAGGGTGCTCATGATCCCATAGGGACACACCACACAACATAAGGGGTGTTCTTGATCCCATACTTAGTGGAGTATCCTTTCAAGCATTTTATCATACACATCACATGCAATTCATAAGGGTGCACCATGGGCTATAAGACATGCTCATACATACATCATATTTCAACCACTTAAACATACTTTATATATGACAAGATTGGTCACATAAACCATATTCATATCATTGGAAGTGGTAGCATGCTTCATGGGTTAATTTAGTTCTTCATAACCCTAAATCTAGGGTTGGCCGAAAGTCCTAGGGTAGGGTAAATTAGGTTTTTGACATCAAACATCCCATACAAGCATCACACATATATATATCATGTATCATACTAAGCATAACACACATCATGGGGTAATCAACCTTCACAACCCTAATGGTTCATGCCTTGGCCGAAAGTCATGCTAGGGGGAAGTTAAGTTTTCCAATCAAACATTCCATTTAAACATCACATACATATACATATCATCATCCCAAACATAAGCATATCTCATAGGGTAGTTTAACCTTCACTAACCCTAACTTTAGGGTGTTGGCCGAATGGTGTAGGGTAGAGGAAATTAGGGTTTTTGAAATCAAACCTTCACACAAACATTTACACAAACACCTCACATACATATCATGAAACATTTTTAAGTATAGATTACATCATAGGATAACCATGCACCCTAAACCCTAATTCTTCTAGGGTTGGCCAAAAGTGTAGGGTAGGGGCATTAGGGTTTTTGAAATCAAACATTCCCACAAACATTTATACAAACACCTTGTTTACACTACTAAGCATGGATACATCATGGAGAAATTCAACCCTCACTAACCCTAACCTCTTGTTCATGGCCGAATGGTGTAGGGTGCTCAACCCTAATTTTTGTCATTACACATGAAGGGAAAACAACCTATATATATGCCCTAAGTCCCAAGGGGTCTCCTCATGCATCAAGGAGTAGCCAAGGTCTCCCCTTTGGGGGTGGCCGAAACTCACACAAGGGGCCACTTCTATTTTCGAAAACAAACAACAAGAAGAAGGAATCAACAACAATTACACTGCAGGCGAGGGGATACTTACATCCTTTCGCTTGAAATTCACCTTCTCTAAATCCTTAGGGTACCCTTGGTTGAAGGAGAAGTGAGAGTTCTCCTTGTTAGAACTTCTCTAGAACCCTTGGCCCTAGTAGAGGGCAAGATCCTTGGATGGGTCTTCTTCCTTCCAATTCCCTAGGGTTAGAACCCTAGGGTGTATTTTCGAAAATTGAAAAGGGAGAAGAGGGCTCTAGATTTCGGTGGGATGAGTGAAGAAGAAGAAGAAGGGAAGTTATTCCTCCCTCTCCCTCTCTTATTTATACTATTCTCATGAAGGGACATGTCTCTTCACTTCCCTAGCTTTAACGAGCATGTTTCTTATTCTCTCAACATGAAACATTGCTTGGTGCATTGGTTAAGACATGGTTAGTGTAACTAGGAGGTTCAAGGTTTGATCCTTGCTTCCTCCTTTATACACTTTCTTTTTATCACATTTTTCACTAATCCACATCAAAGCCCATTAAGCCAAGCCCATCATGAAATTTCATAATAATAATGTTTCATGAATTCATAACATTATCTATGGGAAAATTTTGGGGTGTTACATAACCCTCCAAGTTAGGACTTTTCACACCTAGCCCTCCAAGCTAGGATTTTCCACACCTAACCCTCCAGGTTAGGACTTTTCCACACCTAGCCCTCCAAGCTAGGATTTTTCCACACCTAATCCTCCAGCTTAGGACTTTTCACACCTAGCCCTCCAAGCTAGGATTTTTCCACACCTAACCCTCTAGGTTAGGACTTTCACACCTAGCCCTCCAAGGTAGGATTTTCCCACACCTAACCCTCCAGGTTAGGACTTTTCAACACCATGCCTAATCCCCGATCAAGACTTAATCATAATCATAATCATCAACCTAAACTAAAATCAGTGTCAACACCAAAACAACAATCAGGGTCAGACTGCATCAACAATCTTCCGCTTTTTGTTGTTTGACAACCCGATTTTAAGTTTAGGGATTCAAAGTCAATTTTTCCAAATTTCAGAATTATAGGGGAATCAGGATCCTCCCCCTACAACATAGTTATCCTAAACTTACCCAACTACACTCTCCCCCTTTGTCAAACACCGAAAACGGTCTAGAGGGGTTGTTAAGTTTAAACATACTCCCCCTCAACCCTAGGGGTTTCCCAAAACAACAGAAGATTTGATTGAATTGTGAAAATATATGAAAACATATGATAAAGATATAGAACATGGCAAAGCAATCATATGTATCATATGAACATGGGATAGAAAATAAGCATGGCAATGCATAATAAGGTATACATGACAATAGTAGGCATATGAACAATCATATCAACTAACAATAAGCATAATATAGTAAAAAATAAAAATCAGTCATGACAGATGCAGCACATCGCATCAAAGTCAATACAGTACAAAAACCATCAAAGTCAAGTCATAGGCATCAAGCCATAGAGTCATACAATCCAGGCAGTCAAATAGCATCAACCCTCAGCGGGGTCATCGTCCAATGAATCATCAATACATATAACATCCCCTGGTGGAGTGCTGCTGGAAGTCGCAGCTCCAGGAAACGTATGATGGTACCACTCCTCATACCACGTCTCCTGCTGTGAGCAGATCCCAGAAACGTCGGATGCTAGAGCGTCTAGTCGGTGATCGAAGGACCGAAACTCTGAGCTGACCTCCTGTTGCCAGAGCTCGAAAATATGTAGCTCGCGCTGCATCGTCCGCTCTAGCTCCGCAACCTGCCAGCGGAGGTCAGGATCCCACTCATCGTAATCCTCAGCAACAGCAGACGGCTCCTGATCAGGGGATGCTCCCGGTAACTCCCCCACACATCGCCGATCCTTCCACCTCAGCCCCTGTGGTCCGACAACAATACCAGACTGGGCCAACATGCGACGATCAAGTCGACAGTCCTGTCGAACCATGGGTACAATGTTGCCCTGTGAAACGTCAATACCAACCGACTGCAGCCACGCAGTGATGATATGGCCAAATGGCATGTAAACTGTCTGACCGTACATCTGACTGTGGACGATGATGGAGAAATAGATGGAAGTCATTGGGTCAAAGTTAAACTGATGATGCATCCCGTAGAGCATCAAGCAGTGGAATGAGTGAATTTCATCTAACTGTTTTGAAGTAGTCGGGAGGAGACAATTAGTGATGATCTTAAACAAAACATACTCAACGGGGGGAAGGCGGAGAGCAGGAAATGTGGGAAAATCACAGGCGCGCTCACCGTGACCCCTTGGCCTGGAATGGCCTAGAAAGTACTCGTAGATGGAGTCAGGAGTGACTCCATCGAAGGGAACCGGAAGAGAATCTGGAAGAAACGGATAGAGTGGAAAGTTATTATCTGATCGGCGACAGCCAAGAAATGCAGTGAAGGCAGATAGATGAAAATCAAGGTCGATACTGGCCACACAGATCCTCCACCCCGTACCCTCACCACTGACCATGTTATTATAGAATTCAGAGACCAAATCAAAGTTGATTGGCCTCTCAAGGAAAAGAATGGATTGAAGGTCATAGTGTTCAATGATTTGCCGTATTGTCGGACAATGTTCGTAAATAAAGGTTTGGTCCACAGTTCGACATGGCATAAGTTTGAAAGTGTGTCATTGAAAGTCTAGTACATGATGAATATTTTGAAATCTGGTATGTGGAGTTGGTGGAGGTCTTGAAGGGGGTGTAGATGATGAAGTGCCTTTGCCCTTTGAGCTTCCCTCCACGGGTTCTTTGCCCTTAGATGATTTTCTAATGGGTTTGAATAGATCATGACAACAATTTGAATCAAATAAAGTGAAACAAGTGAACATGATCATGACACAAGAATGAAATATAACACAAGATGGAATTGATCATATGAGCATAAGTTTAATCAAAGAACCAAGATTTGATCACGGGACGAATCAGATCAAGATAGAGATTGCACATGATTAGGTTTAATCAGTTGGGCGAAAAATCATGGCAAGGTCACGGCAATGAGCAGGATCACAACACAACAGGAAAACACCAAGAGAAAGAACATGGTTAGCCCAAATACATAATCTATGAGTTGATTTGTAAGAAAACCAACAACAATGCTTACTTAAGTACCATGTTGAGTTGATTGACTTCGGAAACTTGCTCACGAGAGGAATCACGCGGCTGAGTTGCGCAGAGAACAACACACACAAACGGTGCTTTGCGAGAGAGAACACAACAGCAAACTAGACACTCCTAGCAGCGCAGAAGAGAAAAACCAGTCGCACGTGCAGCAGGGATACGATCGCAAGAAGCCACGTGCAAGAAGATCACGGGAAGAAGCTCTCACGCACAGGAAGAGAATGCGCAAGAAGAGATTTTCGGCACAAGGGCTCGGGAAGGTAGGGTTTACACGAAGTTATTAGGTTGGTGGATCGGTCTACCAATCGAAATTTAATGTGATCGAACGGATCACCGTTCGATCTGGGAGCGCCCAGACCAATCAGGCACCAGCTTGATCGGACTGGCCTGGTCCTGATCGGTCGGGTGACCGATCAGGCAGGCCCCTGATCGATCGGCTGATTGATCAGGAAGCGAACAGTAGATTTGGAGGTTTTTCTGTGAGCCCCCTGATTGGTCTGTGGACCAATCACCACAGGGTGCCAGATCGGTCCAGGGACCGATCCAGGCCAACACAAAATTTTTGGTCAATTTTTCTCAAAGTGTTCTGTGGCCCCTCTGATCGGTCTGTGTACCGATCACCACAGAGGGCGCCAGATCGGTCCGGGGACCGATCCAGACCAACACAGTGGGTTTTGATAATTTTTCGCAAAGAAGCTGGATCGGTCCATTTGACCGATCAGACATACTCCGGATCGGTTCGGTAACCGATCAGGCTTCCTGAATTTTCCTGATACGATCTGAAACTTTTAGTTTCAGACTTCCAAATGATTCTGATAAGATCTGATGGAAGTTATCGATCTTGGAAGTGATCCCTTGACTAAAATTGATCCCTGAACAAGGATCAAAGGTCCTTATGGGTTTAACAATCACTTTGCTCCACCCAAGTGGAGTCAAACTCAATTAACAACCATTCAAGAAATTTCAAATAAGTTTGTATCAAATTCAATTCTCCAATCAAATAAGCTAAACTCATTTTCGGGGAGTGGTTTAGTGAAAATGTCCGCTAGATTTGATTTGGACTATACATATGAGAGTACAATATCTCCTCTAGCAACATGATCCCTAATGAAGTGGTGGTCCTAGAGTGATGAACTGGATTCTTGGTTAGGTTAATTGTGCTAATGTTGTCACACAACACTTGCTCACCGTTGTAGTTTAATCTATAGTCCTCTAGAGTATGAGTCATCCACAACAATTGCGATATGCTCTCTCCCATAGCAATATATTCTGCTTCGGTTGTGGAGAGAGCAACACAATGTTGCTTCCGACTTGACCAACTAACTAGAGATGATCCTAGGAATTGGTAACCCCCACTTATGCTTTTCCGATCCAACTTGCATCCAGCATAGTCGGAATCGATGTAGCCGATTAGGTCAAATGATTCGGTATGGGGGTACCATAGACCAACTCCTATTTTGCCCTTAAGGTATCTCAAAATTCTCTTGACAACAATTAAGTGAGATTCCTTGGCACAAACTTGATACCTAGCGCACATACCCACAGCGAAAAGTATATCAGGTCGACTGGCTATGAGGTATAGCAGACTACCTATCATGCTCCGATATTGAGTCAAATCAACAGGTTTACCACTCTCATTATTGTCTAATCTTGTGTTTGTAGCCATGGGAGTGGTTACCTCTTTTGAATCACTCATGTTGAATTTTCGAAGCATCTCTTGAGTATACTTTGATTGGTGCACATGGATCCCATCTCGGGTTTGTTTGATTTCAAGTCCAAGAAAGTCAACTCTCCCACTAGACTCATTTCAAATTCACTCTCCATGTGTCCAATGAATTCATTTAAATAGCCCTTGTTGTTTGAGGCACAAATTATGTCATCGACAAATACTTGGGCTACAAATATATTGTCACCATCTCTACGTAGAAATAGTGTAGGGTCTATTTGGCCTCTAACAAAGCCTTTTTCAATTAGGAACGTCGACAACCACTCATACCAAGCTCAGGGTGCTTGTTTAAGGCCGTAGAGCGTCTTCTTGAGCTTAAATACGTGGTTTGGGAATTCGGTACTCTCAAACCCCGGAGGTTGTTCGATATAAACCTCTTTTCTTATTAAATCATTTAGGAAGGCCGATTTAACATCCATTTTATATAGCTTGAAACCACGATGTGCTGCAAATGCAAGCATCAATCGGATGGACTCTAATTGTGCCACGGGAGCATAGGTCTCATCATAATCAAGACCTTCAACTTGACTGTAGCCCTTGGCTACTAAGCGTGTCTTGTTTCTTATGATTTCTCCCTTATGATTTAGTTTATTTTTGAAGACCCATTTGGTTCCAATGATGGTGGTCTTCTTAGGTCTAGGGACTAAGTCACATACTTGACTTCTTTCGAATTGACCTAGTTCATCTTGCATCACAATGATCCAATCAGGATCATTTAACGCTTTATCAATTTTTCTAGGTTCAATTTCGGAAATTAGGGCAACTTCATTAGCCTCATTCCAGAAGAATGATCTAGTCCTAACCCCATGATGGATGTCTCCAACAATTTGGTCTTGGGGATGACTAGAGGCTAACCTAGTTTGCCTTGGTGTTACTTGAATGGTGTCATTAGACACAAGCTTAGCCTCAGGATCCGGCTGATCTATGGGTTGTCTAGGCTCACCGTCATCAGACTCATCACCATTATCAACAATATTTGGACTTTCATCCAAACCCAGTTGCCTGAGTTCAAATTGAGCTCCTTCAATATCTTCTGATTGATCATTTGATCTTGGAATTTCTTCAAAGACCACATCAGAAGATTCTTCAACCAATCTAGACTTCTTGTTGTAGACTCGGTAGGCTTTGCTAACAAGGGAGTACCCGACTAGTATCCCTTCATCAGCCTTTGCCGTGAACATTCCAAGGTGGTCCTTGGTGTTTAGAATAAACACCATACAGCCAAACACCCTAAGATGTTTAACCGTAGGTGGTTTTCCAAACCAAAGTTCATAAGGAGTCTTACCTAAGAACCTATGGATGAGGACTCGATTTTGCACGTAGCAAGTTGTGTTTACAGCTTCGGCCCACAAGTAGTTCGGTAGTGAGTACTCATTAAGCATGCTTCGCGCAACCTCTTGTAAGACCCGGTTCTTCCTCTCTACAACACCATTTTGTTGTGGTGTTCTAGGAGTAGAGAACTCGTGTCTATACCCTCTATCTTGACAAAACTCTAAAAACCATTGATTTTGAAATTCACCTCCATGATCACTTCTTATTGTCTTAATAGTTTATGATTTCTCATTTTTAACTCTTCAACAAAAAGAAATGAAAACATCTAAGGTTTGGTCCTTATATTTTAGAAAATAAATCCATAAATATCTGGTAAAATCATCAATGATAACAAAACAATATTTACTACCATTCAATGATATAATAGTGCTACAATCAAACAAGTCCATATGAAGTAAATCTAATGCGGTAGAAGTACTTACAGTGCTTTTACCTTTATGTGCAGATTTTGTTTGCTTACCCATTTGACATGCATCACAAATCTTTTCTTTTTCATACTTGATGCTTGGTAAGCCACGAACTAATCCCTTGTTAGCCAACTTCCGGATATTCTTCATGTTCACATATGCTAGTCTTCGGTGCCAAAGGGTGGACTCATCTTCTCTTGACATGAGACACTTAGCAAAAGCTTTAGTAGCACTTTTAAAAGAAACTTGGTAAATGTTATCTACTCTTGTTCCTACTAGTACCGTGTCAAAGTTGTCATGTTGTCTAACTAGACATTGACTTGATTGAAAATCAATTGTGTAACCCGCATCACACAATTGACTGACACTTAGGAGATTAAATGTCATCCCCTTGACTAGAAGGACATTCTTTATCCTAAGACATTCGGATATTTGAATGTCTCCTATTCCTATGACCTTAAGACTACCATTGTTACCAAATGAAACATTACCTCTACTTTTTCTATGAAGTGTGGTAAACAATGATTTATCACCGGTATGTGTTTGGAGCACCCACTATCAACGAACCAAGTTGATAGATGCTCCCCCTCAATCACAACCTACACAATTCGAAAAATAGAAGTTTTAGGTACCCAAACCTTGGGACCTAAAACACCTACTAAGCAAGACTTAGGCACCCATGCCTTGACTACTTTCCTTTGGACTCTAGGTGTCTTAGATTGTCTAACATCAGTCCTAGACATTAAGGATACAAATGATGGTTCTTTGGGTTGGTAACCAATATCGACCCTATTGTAGACTGCCCTTTGGGCATTCAAAATCATGTCTAAGGTCTTTGAGCTTGTTGAGAACTTCTCAAGAACACTCTTGAGTTTCTCAACTTCACTCTTCAATGATTTATTTTCCTCCTCTAACAATTCAACATGCAAATCATCAACATCCTCATCCCTAGAGGACTTCAATTGTTCAACTTCAATTTTCAAAGATTTAATCTCATCCTCTAACATTTCAACATGCAAATCGTTTACATCCTCATCCCTAGAGGATTTCAATTGTTCAACTTCTAATTGCAATGATTTAACCTTAATTTTTGACTTTTTCAACATATTGGTTAAGCATGTAATTTCTCTATAGTATTTCTCAAGTTCGGGAGTGAATACCTCTTCATCATCCGAAGATGATGAAGCCGCGTTTGAGGAGTCGGAGGATTCATCATTGCTTTCTTCTCCTTCCAAGGCCATGAGTGCTACATGGCGTGTACTCTTCTCCTCCTTCTCTTCATCGGACGAACTTGAGGATGGTTCATCCCAAGTGGCCTTCAAGGCCTTCTTCTTCTTTTTGGATCTATCCTCCTTTTTCTTGAGTTTTGGGCAGTCCTTCTTGAAGTGCCCTTTCTTACTACATTCATAGCAAGTAATATTATTCTTATCAAGCTTAACTTCACTTGGGTTACCTTTACCCTTGAAGCGTCGACCCTTCCTCATCATCCTTCTAACGAAATTGGCCATCTCAGAGGAAGAAGAGCCGCTGCCATCCTCCTCAGATTCGGACTCGGATTCGGATGAAGATGAGGATGAGGAGACTTCCTTCTGCTTCTTCTTCTTAGTCTTTTCTCCTGCAACTAAGGAAATCCCCTTCTCCTTGGGGCCTTTGTTAGTCATTTCATGCAATTCCATTTCATAAAACAAATCATCTAATTTGACAATTGATAAGTCCTTGGAAACTTTGTAGGCATCCACCATGGATGACCACAAAGCATTCCTTGGAAAGACTTTCAACACATACCTCACAAGGTCGCGGTTTTCGACCTTTTCATCTATGGAATGAAGACCATTCAATACCTCTTTGAATCTGCTGTGGAGCTCACTTACGGTTTCACTCTCCTTCATGGAGAGATTTTGAAGTTGGTTGAGGAACAAATCCCTCTTGGCGATTCTTGAGTCTCGGGTACCCTCGTGGAGTTCGATGAATTTATTCCACAAATCTTTTGCACTTGTGAAGGGACCAACCTTGATGAGTTGATCTTTGTTCATGCCACATTGTAGGGTCACCACCGCCTTTGCGTCAGCTTCACTCTTCCGAGTTTGCTCAGCCGACCAATGCCATGACTCCAATTCTTTTCCTTCATCATCCTTTGGAGGGGTAAAACCCTCCTTCACAGCGAACCAAGTGTTGATATCCATCTTTAGGTAGTACTCCATCTTCGATCTCCAATATTGAAAATCTGCTCCATCGAAGAAGGAAGGTCGGGTGGTGGAAAAACCTTCTCTCAAAGCCATTGTAGTTGACTCTCGGTTGTTAATCCGCTTGTACAGAGCCCCAAGCTCTGATACCACTTGTTGGAACTTGGATGGCTAGAGAGGGGGGGGTGAATGTAAACAGACACCAAAACTTTTGGACTTTGCAAATTTCTACACTTAATCGTTTAGTAGCACAGCGGAAGCAAATAAAAACAGAGTATGCAGAATTGAAACCCTAAGCTAAGAACAAACACAAGAACGCTAACAAGAGGGTTTATAAGGTTCGGGGATAACTTGCCCCTACTTCTTGGCATGCTCGTAAGGTGGGTGATCCCTTGATTGTCGGCAGATCAAGCCCCGGAAAATCCGGATAGTAAGCAACCTCCTTCTCGGTGGAGTAACCTCTCCACAGCGTTTCAATAGAGATAAAGTTTTAAGCACAATGAAACACAAGAAGGATCTTACAGAGCACTTAGGACAGCAAGAACCCAAGCAAACTTCTCACCAAGCTCCACCCAGCGCAGATCTCACGCAAGAACTCCCTTCTTCGTGTCTTCTCGCTGATGGACTCACCAAGCTTCCTGGTTCTTCTTCCAAATGCTCAAGTAACAGAGGTTGCTTCAAAGATCACAGTCTCTTGCTAAAGATGATGGAACAGAGTTGTCACAAGAGCAAAACACAAGATGTCACAAGAACACAAGATGTAACGTTGTTGAGACTTGTTCGCCACAAAAGCCCTTAAGTCTCAGCTCACCGATCACCAGGTCACCACCTCACTGCAGCCTCCAGCTGCTCACCTGCAACAACCAGCTACTACTGAGCTCTCTTGGACTCCCTGAGTTTCCCTCAGACCAGCCCCAGTCAGCAGCTCCAGCCAGTGCCAGCGTCCGTTGCAACCTGAGATGGAAAACGGACAAACCTGCTCCAAGGAAAGACCTCCATTGACTCTCCTTGAGTGTTTGAATCCATCCCTGTCACCTGCACACTTAATCAGAGCATTAGCACAGTAAATCAGCAGTGAATCAAGTATCAGAGATTAAACACAGAGAAATCAGATGTGTTCAGACGCGATCAGAGCGTCTGACAGTGCATTTTGAATTAAAGTGATCGGTCACCGGACTGATCAGAGAGCCTCCTGATCGGTCACCAGACCGATCAGGGTGGGTTCAGACCGATCAAGCTCCATCCTGATCGGTCGCCAACGCTCAATCAGAAATCACGATTTCTCCGGGACCGATCACCAGACCGATCCCAGGTTGTGGATTGGTCACCAGTCCGATCCACCCCTTTGCAGCGTGGTTTCTTAGCTTCGTAGTCCAACCCTCCTGATCGGTCACCAGACCGATCAGGGCATGCTCAGACCGATCAGGCTCCATTCTAATCGGTCATAGTGAGGAACTCGCGACACTTGATCATTCACCAGAACGATCCGAACAGTGTTCCAGATCGGTCACCAGACCGATCAGGAGCCAAGCAGTAAGGGGAACCTAAACCCACTGCATGCTCCCTGATCGTTCACCAGACCGATCAGGAGCAGAGCAGTGAGCGAACTGCATGCTCCCTGATTGGTCACCAGACCGATCAGGAGCAGAGCAGTGAGCGAACTGCATGCTCTCTGATCGGTCACCAAACCGATCAGGAGCCGAGCAGCAGGTTCCCAACCTCACTTGGTGCTCCCTGATTGGTCACCAGTCCGATCAGTCATCGCTGGATCGGTCACCAGACCGATCCACGAAGGAGCATCGTGCCAGCTTCCTTGATCGGTCACCAGACCGATCCAGAGACTCCAACCTAGCCCTCCAAGCTACGGTTTCATCCAACCTAGCCCTCCAAGCTAGGACCTGCCCTCCAAGCGGACTTTTTCACACCTAACCCTCCAGGTTAGGACTTTCACACCTAACCCTCTAGGTTAGGAATTTTCACACCTAGCCCTCC